>PNEQ01066150.1:16046-67379 GCA_003012365.1 Medauroidea extradentata | reverse complement strand
TATTTTAAACACAGAAATATTTTATAATGTGTTTGTATATGCTTCAAGCCGTAGACGGTGACGTGTAGTTTTGATGAGATTTTTTCCATTTCATTATATTTACTGGTTTTCAAGTTTTGTATGAAGTAAAAATATACAAATTTTGACTTTGAAGTGACATTACGGGAAAACTAGATGAGCTAATTTTTTTCCGTTAGATATTAATGTTCTCTGAAGTAATGTCTACAAAACTAACACTATTTTATACAAATATAAAATTATGAATTTTTCCCCACGTGAACGCCCTTAAGTAGCATTATTATTGCACCTTGAAAATCCAAATTTTCACCTGATGGAAGGATGCTTAAATAGCACAATTTTGTACCTTGAAAATCCTAATTTTCTTGGGCCATGGCACATATCCTGGCTTGGTAGCTTTTGTCTACCTAGCTTTCAAGCACTGCCACATTCTAAACATGCAGTATATATATTTTTGTGAGTGGCAGATGTAGTTATTTTGCGGGAAATCTTTCATCATGGTTACATTCTTGCACTGAACTGCAGGTAATAGTGTGATTATGTTATGGAAAACTGGTTTTGGAGTATACAGGTATCAGCATAATGTAACTCTGTAATAGATGTGTTATCGAAGCCAAACAAGTGGTATGTTTCTGTTTCAGCATTATTGATTTTTCACAGTTAATCAATTTTTAAAGTTGTGTCTTGATTGTTCTTAAGTTTTGCATGCAAATGACTGTATAATAGACGTGTTGCCAAACATTAAAATCATTAGGTTGGTGTGGATTGGATGTATTGCCATACAAATCACTTACCTTGTGTTTGCTTGGGAGGTTTTGCTACATCCGAGTGCCCTGTTTGCACAGTCTAACCTTCATGAATAGCTGTTCAAAGACACAGTTAGTTTGTTCAATGTTTTGATTGTGCTCATCAAGCGTGTTGTTGTACGAGCACTCATCCATTTGTTTCATAGTAGAATTTAATGTTCAAACGTTCATTGATTGCATACAAATTTAATATACTTATTAAATACAAAAAGAGAGAATATTGATGTAAAGTATTATAAATAAAATTTTTAATCCAGCTTGATGTTTTTCCCAGTAATCAATCAAGAAGTAGAGATAGATAGGCTTTTGTGATGTACATACAGTATACCATTTTGCTTGTTTCATAAGACAGTAGCTTGTGTGGTACGTTAGTGGAAGCAGGGTATAAGGATGCGCTGGGTCCGTGATATTGAGCCTTATGTTAACGCACGCTTGTTGCTGTGATTGGTTGGTTGCCTGCTGACACAGTATGGCTCGTTTGTTGTTACATCTGTCGTCTCTCCCCGTGTTCTTCTTCTCACCCCTACTTTTTTGGTCTTTTGCTATCTGATGTTAGTTGTGCACTTCACATTATTAAGTCAGACTCACTTTTTTATATCTTCCTCCTAATTGATGCATTGGTGCATTATTTAAATATTTTTTTCTATGGCTTGGTTTTTTATATACCTCATCCCCGTTTTGTTTGAAATAAAAATTATTGTAACAGCACATTTGTATATTACAGTAGTGTTTTATTACATGTTTTGCAAATGTTTGACGTGTACATACACTAATATTTAGTTTAGTTTTCTTTTTGAAATAAATAGTAAACATGAAATAATTTTCATTAATTTAAATGTTTAAATATGCCTAAATTATTTTCACTTTGTGGCATTAATATTGGTTCTCTACAAGAACTCTTTTGTATTCTGAAATTGATCTTTCTTGCTAAAAACTCTTGATTGTTTGTCGTAGATTCGAGACGACAGATGCACAACTGACAGAATTCGCCAAAATGACAGTGGCACAACATTGATTGATCAGTTGGCATTATTTGATTACAGTATCAAATACTGTGCTCATATTTCTTGTACAAGCCAAGTAACAAAATATAATGGTTTAATAGACAGGATGATGATGTATGTAAGCATACTAAAGTAATTATGGGTAGTATGAAACTGTACAGTTCTCTTTCATTACTGTAGCGTACACTTTAGAGTTTATGAGAATATTATTTTGTTGGATTAAAATATTTTGATATTTACTGTATGTATCTTTTCTATTACATATGATTTGAAATAGTTTATTTATTCATTTCCTAGTGGATTTCCAAAATGTACTGCATGAAAACTATATAGGTCAAATTAAGGTGGCCGATTGAATGGATGTATTTTGCACATTGAAGACGTGTGGAAAGTCACGGGTGACACAACATACACATCACACTTCACCTTGGCCTATAGGCACAAGGCTATCTGAGGTAAAGGTGTGTTGTAGCAGTTTATACTTTTTTTTTTTTTTTTTATTCTCAATCAAGATTATCATGTATAAAATAGACATTAAAAAACTTCAATTTTTGTCATTTTCAGTCTTGAGAGAGAAGCTTTGTAGATCTTTAGAGGTCTTGAAAATGGCAAACATGTGTGACATTCTTTGAGTTATCACTCATGTTTAGTGAGTTGTTTTCGAATAAACTCTTGTCTGCTGAAGCTCTGCACACAATTCGAGGGTCTGGGCAGGTGGCCACGATAAAGGCGGATAATGTAAAAAATACTCCAACTCAGAATTGTGTGGCATGAAAATTTCTTTTGATTTCATGAAACAAGATATTGTATCTGGCTATCTCTGAAGTGTAATTTTTCGAAAGTAAATTACACTAGTCTCGTACTGCTGGAGCCACTGCAGGGATAAGCTTGTCTGTATTTAGTCAAATGTTTAAAGAAAAGCTAGTTGTTTTGGGTGTCACCAACAGCCCCTTGGTATGAAAACACATGGAAAAAAAAGGGAGGGTGGCGTCATAGACCCGTATTACGGAACCATCCCAGCATTCATTTTAAGTAGTTTTTTGAATACCCTTATAAGCAAAAAGATGGTTGAAGTTGCCAGCGAATGCAGGTGTCTGTAATGACAAACGATTGCCAGTTTCAAAGTCATAAGCTGCTCTCCTTAATGTTGTCGTTGAGCATAAATAACCCTTCAGTTTAATCTAAAACATCTAGAGTTTCTCACTGAGAGAACTGGAATCAAGGCGAGACTGTTGGTCTTGTCATGCTTTTAGTCTGTACAGTTTAAGTTTGCCTGATTTTAACATTTCTCTTCTGAGAAATAACCCGGCATTTCCATTGTGTTTACCTTCAAAAGTGTCTTTTTAGCAAGCCTTTAGACACCATTCTTTTCCAGGAAGTCAAGATAGTTTGAAGGGTCAAAACACAATGGAGCTATTGGACATGTTTCTCAGAAATGTCAAAATCAGGGATACTTAGACTGTATAGACTAACTACCGCGTGTATAAATAACAATAAGTATCTTAAGTATTGTAACATACTTCAAGACGTTATTTCTAGGATTGAATGGACATTCCTCTCCAAACCAAATGTTACAAGTATGGTATAGTGATACGTGTTACCACAATGTAATTGTATGAGCAGAAATATATTTCATATACGGTGCAAAAGCACTCTTCTAGCTTTGCTGATGAAATCATTCTAGTCAAGGGGTATCTCAGACCAGGCTGCAGAGGTTAGCAGGTGAAGGACACCAAGATTTCCTCATAGGTTTGCTGACAGATATCTCGACAGATTGGGGTCAAGGTTTGCAGTTGCTGAAGACAGGCTTTTATGCGTGTTGTCTGAAAATTCGCAATGTAATTCTGCTGGAACACTTTCTACTCTTACCATCTGTAAATGCGTGTTCTTTGTACACTATCTACCACTTCGGTTGCTGTGGATCTTGAGTTTTGGCAGGCTTCAACAAGCTAGTAGGAATACCCGCCATGAAGGAATTCTCCATGTATACATCAACCGCAAGTTTGAGAGGATAGATAACATATGAAGTGTTGCGCTTGTGGATAAATTCATATACTTGATTACTTATGCTTCATGGTGGCCAAGCTTATTCCTCCAGTGACTGTAGTATTACACATACAAGTCCCTGCTCAACTTTGCCTTTAAACAAACTATTTATGAAATGATCCAACAGTTTTTCCAGCACATGCAAGGAACAAAGAAAGTAATTTATGTTAGCCTGAAATTTCAAACTACCCATAATAGTGGACACTGCTATGACTTTACTAGAGTACTGAGCATTTTAATTAATCCGGGATGTGTACGTGCCACTGTCAAGTTGGTGCAGGCGACAGCCGATGGCGTCCCATTTCAGGAGGCAACCAGCCAGCAGGGGCACGTGCCCGGGTGCCGACTGGCCAGTTTTGACGATGAGTTAAGCGAAGACGAGGAGGAGGAGGATGACGAAATTGATGAGGATGATGATGACGTTGATGTAAACAGCGAAGTGCCGCTGACAGGCATGTTGCCCCTGGGAGGCGGAGCCACGGGCACAGTTTTCAGGCTTCACTTTCTCGGGTCTGTAGAGGTGGAGGAGGAAGGGGGGCGCAAGAGGAGGAAAAGGCTCAAGAAGCATATGGTTGAAGAGGCAGTCACTAAGATCAAGGTTCTTTGACCTTTCCACCGTTTGTATGTTGTTTACCTGTGACAGAGCTGTTCTGAAAGTTTGGTTATTTATTTATTCTTTTTTTTTAAATCGTAGTATATTATATACAGTATAAGTTTGCCTTAGTTTGACATTTTTCTTTTGAGAAGTGTGTCTGTGAACAGGATTTTATAGACCCTGTTTTTCCAGGAATTTAGAATGGTCTAATAGTCCACACAATGTTGTTGCTAGGCATCTTTTCAGAAGAAAATGTCTGAATCAGTCAAACTTGCACTGTATATGCAGTACCAAACCAAATAAAAATATCTGTGTGTTTTTTTTATTACCTAGTGTATGTTTTTAGGGACTAACATAAATTGTGTACCAGAAAGGTTAATTTTTTGCTTGTAATATGTCATATATGCCACCTCTCATTGGTTTGTAACCCTTGAAACTGAATTCCAAAATCAGTTCCATAATATTGTGCGTGACTGATTGAACGAAAAGTATTAGAAGTCAGAATTTCAACATTTATCTTGGATTAATAATGACAAGAAAGTAACTTTGAGCTGGTTTCTTTGGTGTTGCATTTAGGTCAGGTGTTTACAGAAGCTACCAATCATTAATTCTTTTCGACCAGAGAGTACCAACTATGGAGAAAAGTATTGTATTTTGATAAAAAATTTAACCAAAAAACTGTTTTCAAAATGTTGTAAGAATGAACAATCTTTGTTTTACAGTTTCTTTCCTAAAAGAAAATTATCACATTTAAAATACTAGTTGTAGCCCTCGTCTTTTAATATGTACACTCTGAAATAGAAGTTGTATAAAGAATATAATTAATCCAAGATGGTGACTGTTTCTCTTGCTTAACTGGTTATGTTTCCGGGACCAAAGATGCTGCAGTTTATCATCATAGTTTTCACAAGCAGTGTTGTACCATCACCACCCCTTCATCGGGGCTAACCTCTACATGGTGATGGCACCTAACAATTTTCAAAAGCATAGGCAGTAACGAGGGTTGTGATTCCCAACTATTAGCAAGCACGCCTAGCCAAGGATTTACCTTCAATCCAAACAAATCTAGAAACTCATAACCTCAAACCTCAGTATTGCAAAACTAGTTAATCATCAGCATGATCTGCAAGTAATGTCACAATTATTAGCAAACATAAAATAGGGTAATTACAATTAACTTCTCGCAACAGCGATGTATTAATAATCCAAAACATCATAATAGTTACATAACCTCCAAAATTATACAAACTCAAATAGTTAACCAAGAATCAAAACATTTAAAATGAAACAAATAACATTGAACATTAACTTTACCAAAATACAATTAACAGGCGTGCAAATAGAATCACAGTTAAAGTTGAACAATATGAAATATCAAGAAGCCCTAGTCGATAACCCTGAGGAGGATGTAGCAAAGACAATAACTAAACATCGGCTAGCCCTACCTCATAGGGAACTAGCTCACACAACAAGTGCTGACTGAGACACTGTTCTCAGCAGCAAACCCTAACAAGAACCGAGGGGACACACGCCCCTAAACATACTTATTCGCTAATTAAAACTCGGGGGACTCACACCCCAACACATAATCTCAAACACAAGCATAACCTGCCTCAGCAGTATGCACACATTAACTAACACCCTCGCACAAGTCTCATAATCGGGCACATAAGGTGCATGCAAAACATCCAATTCGTTTACTGTTAAATATCTGAAATGGTTTACATTCTCTGTCAAATCTCAGCATCAAATTGCACGCTTACAAAGATTAATTAACCAACATACGAAACTAATAGAAAATACATGTCTGCCCCCTCTCTCTCACTGAATAATTATTACATATTTACTTATATTTAAATCCCGGACGCGAAAGTTACTTTAATTTACCAGTCAAAGTGAAAACAACAAACAGCACAAAACACGAACGAAAGACTAGGACCTGGGCCATTATGCTACAGGACTTCAACTCAAGAAATAATTATACAAGAAACTAAACAAGACGCCACAAATTAATCATTTACAAGTCCTGCAGCGTAACAACCCATTCCACATTTATGATAACTAATAACAAACGTAACTTACATTTCACGGGTAGCCGACTGAACACACATGCAAGAAAACACGAGACTTTATACAAACAGCGAGCGATTATTAAATCCCTGAAAATAGTCCACCCAACATAGCGGAACAACTATGACGAGTTAAATTACGATATACCAATTATTACTACGAAACCTGAAATTACATAACGAAAACACAATACAAACATAATATGCCTCGCTTAGAACAATATTAATTATATAAATAATTCCTTTCAGAAATTTACAATATTACATGAAAATTATATTAATACAGCTCTCTGGAATATTCTTGAGGTTCCGCCATTGTCGTTCAATAGCGCTGGTTTAGCACGAAGCTTGCTGCACTGTCTACACCTGTGTCTCTGTTTAGTCTGTATCTCATCTATGGCGAAGAATGTCATGTTTACAAACGGCGACGTAATATATTCCAAAACAACAAATGGAATATAATATAAGGTATGTAAGTTTCTGGATACGTGGAAGTGTTCGAAATATAGCTGTGGAGTAATAAATATGTTAATTGCTGATAACTTTCAATGTCTGAACTGTTTCTAACGTCGTCAAATTACGTCATTCACCGACGCAGTCGGTACAATGCCACTGTCAATATTCACAATATTATAGTCGACGATCTACTAAGTCCTGGTAAACGATACATTTGTAGAATCTTCACAAAATTGCATGAAAGGAAGTGCAGGCCCAGCACAGTGTGATGCAAACTTGTGTGTCAAGAATGTCCTCACAACTCTAAGATATTTTCAAATGGTGATGGTGGAGGTGGAACACAATCTCATGTTTTAAAAAAAAAAGTATGTAGTGGAGTAAACAGTTTGCACTACTGTATTACATTTCATTAAAACACATTTATTTCATTTGTTTTGTTTTTACATGATTCAAGGGGTTTTTTCTTCCCCCTCTCCACACCCTTCATTCCATCAAGTTCATGAAAAATGTTTTCCAGAGTTCCTTTCACACCCCTAGTTTACAGTACAAAAACCATATTGTCATAATATACACTGTACAAATAAATAAATAGATAACTTGAGGTTATACTCGCCATGTGGTCACATGACAATAGTTACATTAAACAAAAATTAAATTGAGAATTAAACAAAAATTAAATTGAGAATTCTAGATGTTTTAAGATGAAGCGAGCACACACATGCTTAAGAAAACAGTACCTTTGCTGGCGGCTCACGCCCGGTAACGTGGAACACATAGTGAGAGGAAGCACACAGAGGAAAAATCATTTTTAAAAGTTCCAGATGTGTCTTGCAGCACTATTTGGTTAAAGCAAAGTGAGGGTCCCCTGTCGCTGATATATGTACGTCGTCGTTGTGCTTCTACTGGGGAGAGCACATGGTGTGACTGGTAGTCATCTGCTGTAGCTGCCAGGAAATGTACGGTACTATCGCTGTGCAACTTCTGCTCAGTTTAACCAAACTAAAATATTAACACACTCATTTCTAACTAGACCTCGTGTGTGAAAACATTTACTAATTTAATCATGCTGTTTTAATTAGGTCAGAAATAGAATAGTACAGATAATTCAGAGCGTAAGGCATGCAAGTAATTTATATGGACTAGGTGCATTCACGCTGTCTAGATTAGAAACAAACCTCAGAATTAATAAGTATATAACGATACATAATTAACATACAGGGTGTTTATGAAAGTTACAAATATTGCGAGATGATTGCTCGTTAAAAATTAGTTAGATAAAGTTATATAGTGCAAGTTTTTGATTTGTGCAAATTTTAAGGGAGAAATTTGTGATTGAAAATTGACATTGAAAACCAACATATTTTCTTAGAATAACCAAAATTAAAAATAAATAAATAAAGACATCTAGGGTGCATTTCAATAATAACAAGATTTGTATCTGTGAAGAAAGGATTTTGATTACCTTTCACTTCATTAAAAACAAAAAAAAAAAAAAGGGCCACATTTGCACAACTCCATTTTCTCGAAAACAGTTCACTTTAGGGTATTGCAACAAAGCAACCTTTTTGTTCCTTGGGGTCTCCTGCTACAAACTGTGTCATATAATAGCCAAAAAATACAATAGATACTAGTAAAAAATTATATGCCAAAAATATGGCTACTGAAAGTGAAAGGTGTTCAAACAATTTTTTTTTTTTTTCACAGATTGCAAATATTTTATCACTAAACCACACCCAGAAATTCATTACTTATTCCTCCTTTCTCTTGGTTATTTAAACAATGTTTGTTTTCAATGTAAATTTTAGTTTGTGAGTTTCTCCCATCTCCCTTAAGTTTTGCAGCAGCCAAAAACTTTCACTACATAACTTTACTTCATTTTTTACTAGGAATGATCTCACAAAGTTTAACATACTTTCGTGAACATCCGGTGCATGCAAATAAAGTGGATGTGGCCACAAAGTAAATCAGGCAGTGAACAGTGCTTGGTAACAAGTACATGCATGAAATGGCTGTGATCACAACATTATGTATGTGTGTCAGTTCAGTGTTTGTGACACAATCAAAGAGAAGAAACTGACAAAGCTCTGGAGTTGTTTATATTGAGCTAGCTACATGGACTGCACATTGCCCCAACACACCTCCCACTTAACACTTGACAGTAAATTATCATCGCTGCAGTGAACACACTCACTAGGGTGACGGGGAAGGGGCCATGACCCCATGCAACTTGTGGGCCCACTCGTCAGGTTTTGGGCTTAAAACCAGAGAAAGGACATAGTCAGTGTGTTTGGTATATATAGGTAGTTCAAGATAAAGTGGACATTTTTAAAAACCTAGTTACTTTTTTCTTTTCATATAATTTACAGTTTCCTGCAACTTAACAAGGCAATCAAGTAACAATCAAAATGTGTAGATTGTACCGTACTCAAAAGTTAACATTTGAAGTCACAATAAATAGTATTTTCTAAATTGTTTTTCTACACAAGGTGGTCTTTAAAAGTGTTCATATCACAAACCTCCAATATGTTAGTATCAGGGTGTTAGAATTGTGGATTGTCCATGGTTTTCAATTGAATCAGTCACGTGAGAAACAACACAGAAAGTCAATTTTCTACGAAAATGAGTTGTGGGAGTTACAATTTTGTACAGACCAGTTCCTTTTGGAATAATCTTTTTTTAATAGTGGTATTATTATGAAATTGTTCAGTGTTCTGCTAAAAGCAGTCATTTTCAAATACGTTGTTTGCATTGTGTGTAGTAAAAAGTATGTACAACCTCTAAATAAAAGTGGTTGTTAATTATCTACCTGATAGGCTTCATGCAGGATATTGCCCACTGCTACATATTATGTCTAGTTAGCAACCAAATAATTTTTGGTGATATATGGCATATATTTTTTCATTCTGTTTTTATGTAAAGTCAGTTTTACTAAGTGATTAACACTTTAAATGAAATTCTTTACTTTGGGTACGTTCATAATACAGTTGTGCTATGTACGCCTGTTTCATTTTATTTTTTGTCATGTATGTGCAACCTTTTTTGTCTGCTGTGAAACATATGAAGTTGCCAGTTCAAAATTTTAGTGAAACAGGTGTCAGGTTAAAGAACATTGTGTTATAATATTATTGTATTTTGGCTTGTAAGAAGAAAATTGTCCTATGTAATGAGAGGTGTCAGTACAATTCCTTAGTATATTTGTACCAAGACTTCTTTACCTTATTAGGATAAATTTATTTTAAGCATGTGGTAATTGTTACTTATAGGTACATTGTCTTCTGTATTAAAATTTTCTTTCCTTTCGAACTGGGTATTTACTTTTTAACTGTCCCTATGTTCTAACTAGAGTGCTTATAGAAAACTAATGAAAATTTGTGCATGAAATTTATATATCAGTAGTTTACATGCTTCATCTCTTGTATCTTGCAGTTATTTGAAGACAAAAAATAATAATGTGTCGGTGTGTCATTGTTGTACGTACTGGTCCTTTTTTATTTTTGGGAGTTTAATATAATTGCTGCAAAACACATGGTGATGTTTATTTATGGAAATTTGTAATTTGAAATATTGTAAAACTCTACAATGTGTTCTGTTTCTTCCCATGCTTCCATTGATTCCTGAAGGCTCTGGTAAGTTTTATTTTGGTTGGGTGAAAATATGTTTCTTGATATTAAGTGTGTTTGAAGCTTTCAATTATCTTACAATATGTATATATTATAAATATGTCTGTTTTAAGTCTGTTTATATTTTTCTTCCAGCAAGAGTAATTTTTGAGGAGTTTTCGGAACGGCCAATTTGGGAATTTAGGTTGGATGGTTTCAAAATTCAAATATCAGGGCTGCATGTGGCAAAGTTGGAAACTAGATGTTTGATGCAATTTCAATGTATTGTTACTTCTCTCATATTCAAGTTTACAAAAAGTCACTTCATAGACTAGGTAGAGTTAAATTGTAACTTGTTATGTTTACAAAGTGATCCAAGGGATGTATGTTTGGTCCAGAAAGTGAACCTAGCTAAATATTTACCATCATTTATGTGTTCACAACCTAACTAATCTGCAAATATCTAGGAAATCTGGACATGTGACAGAAATAGTCTTGCTAACTCTAGCAGGTTATTTTTCGTAAACATCCTTGGAAAATAATTTATAATAGTTATTTACTCCAGGAACGACTTATTTTTTAGTTATTCTCTCCTTGTAGTGAAAATGGAAAAAAAAAAAAAACAGTTATACTATCAATTTATTTCATTTTATAGCAACATAGGAAAATTATTTAAAAAATGAACAGGTATTTAAACACAAAATAAAATGGCGATGTTATGGTCTTTCGTCATGTACTGCATGTCGTAGATAGTTATTATTAGTTTCAGTTTGAATACGGGACAATAATACTTAAATAAACACCAGCAGACGACTTTACGGAGTGATTTGGGTACTTACGTCAGTAAATTTCAATCCTAAATTCCCAAATTTTTGGTTCTAAAATTAGTCACGTGGTCGATTTAGGTACCTAAATGGCTGTCTTCAAGCAGATTCGAACACGGCTTTGGTATGGTAGTACTATTTGTTAGTGTGTTTCTTTATTATGGGAAGAATTAAGCATTCATTCTTGTCTGTTAGCTAAAAAATAATAATGCTGTATGTATGCTTTATAGGTGACATGTATTGTGGTTGTTCCGTGAAAACACTGTAGTTAACATTCGTGTGTTTTATTAGTAGTAAATATAACAGCTATAAATGGCATTAAGCTCATATAGCTAGTAAATCAAATTATTATTAGGTCCTTTCTTATTTTCTTTATGTACCTCTTTGAAGCTGTTTGAGGAGATGCAAAATATCCCAACATACAAACAAAAATGTCTTAAGGGAGAGTGTGAGATAATTTTCTTTATTTTTCAGTTTTTGAGCCATAACAATTTATTCAAGTCGTATTATCAAAATTTTCTCTTTGAATATTCTTGATAAACTGCTTGACATAAATAATAATGGAATATTTCATTGAATTGTCGTGCAGAATCATTGCAAGGAAATTATAGGTTATCTTTCAAGACTGACTACAAGTCCAATATAAGATGATCATATAACACTATTATGATCTCTGAAATTCATCACAATTATCTTCTATGCCTCAGCATTTAACAAAAATATTGTAAAACAGAAGTTATTGCAGATAATCTATAAATTAACTAGCTGCCCTGACAAGCGTTGTTTTGTCACATAAATAACTTATTGTAAGTGTGTAAGGATGTGGTATATAAGTGGAAGAGGTCTAATAATAAAGAAATTAATAAATAATAATAATACAGCATCGACACCTGGTGGGGATAGACTGTTATCATCTCGTGGGGATAACTGATCAATTATCACTTATTCAGTTATCGACCGGGTTATAAAATTATTAAATTAAAAATATTTACTAAACAATAGCACATAGGAGTATAAAAAATAGATAAAAACCTATTCGCAGACCTACCGAATGTATATACAAAATTTAATTGGAATCGGTTAAGCCGTTTCTGTAGACCCTTACATTAATTCCACAACTCTTAGGCCAACTGTATTAAATTATTGCTCTTAAGTGAATGATGTGTACAGTGGTACTAATTTGTAAAGATGTGCAAGAAAAGAGGTAGAATTAATTTGCAATTTTTTAGGGAAACTTAATTTTTCCAACTGTGCCCCCCAAATAAGTTATAAGTTATAAGTGTGTGTTATGTCAGCATTCAGGGATTCGAAATTTTTATGTATGTATTAATTGTGATAGCTCAGTCGTTATAACAGTGCAGATTATTTCACTTATTAATTTTTTTGTTAAAAATATTTTACTTAAATGTGTCATTTGGAAGTTCACTAAAATAATATATATATATATATATATATATATATATATATATATATATATATATATATATAATATTCTACAATACAAAGGCTTTATTAAAGAGTTTTGTGTTTTTAATTTTTAAAAGGTGGTAAAAAAAAAGCTTTCTTTGATGTAGAGCAAGAAATAATTTTCTTACTTCTGTTATTTTAATAGCAAACAATGCTAAGAAACTGTAATTTATGCTATAACTTTTCCCAAGGTAAATAAAAGGCTAAAATGAGTTACCGTATTTACTCGCATATAGGCTGCAGCAATTTTACTAAAATTTGATGGGAATAAAATGAGGTGTGGCCTATAAGCAAAGAAAAATTTTTATTTTTTAGGAAATTTTTTTTTTGCAAAATTGCTTGAAAATGTAAAACTACCGCTAAAGAAGTAGATATAGGTATATATAGGCAAATTTATTTACAATGTACACATAGTTAATCAATCAAGTGAATTTTCATAACAAGATATCAAACACAAAAAAAAAATTAAAGGCAACATTACACAAAATCAATCAAAAATAGGTCATTCTTTACCTATTCGTTATCTGAGTCAGACTCAGACGCACTAGGCTCAGCTGGGTTGTAAACATCGTAGTCAGTCGCAGTCTTGTTCCCCGATCGTATTGTCTTCAGTACCGTCTATTGCGCAGGAGATTCCAGTTTTCTTGAAACTCCTCACAATTATATCGGGCATGATGAGAGTCCAACTCCTCTTGATCCATTTACACACCATGAGCAACAATAGTCTTTTCAGTTTCCCGCCTTTCGTCACCTCTTGCGTTCCGCTGGCCATCCACTCCCCGTACAGGCGACGGAGATTCCCCTTGAAAGGCTTGTTCACAGAGACATCAAGCGGTTATAACAGCACCATCAGGCTGTCTGTCCTTGACTCTTGCAGTTTAGCCTTAACGTCCTCAACCAAATGTGCGCGGAAGCTATCCCACACCAACGAGGCCTTTTGTTTTAGAAGACCCCTGGCCGCGCTCCCACACAGTTTGAACACAATTCGTTACGAGCTCAGCGTCCATCCAACCCTTCTCCTGAGCACAGACATGAATGCCCAGAGTAAACTTCTCTCCCTTAGGCAGAGTCGCCCGTCTGCCATCACTGCCAGCATTACTGTAGAACACATTCTTTCATTTCCAATAGTGCGGATAATCACACTTGACTGCCCCCTCTTGTTGACTGTTGTGTTCTGTGGCATGTCGAAAAAAACTGGCTTTTGATCTGCATTTGCAATCTGCGAGAGGGGGTAGTCATTCGTTCGCCGCATCCGCAGAATGAAGTGGTGGAACTCTGATACTTCGGCAATTTTTGGCAGAGGGATGTTCTCCGTCAAGATAAAAATTCTCATGTCGCATGAATCTGGTTGCCCACCCATGACTGGCTTTGAAATTGCAGTGCGGTATGCCCTATGCACGTGCTAGCTCTCTCCCCTTGCATATTATAATTTGTAATGAAACGCTGCAGGCATTGTTCCGCAATTCACGAATGTACTGAGTTACTTGCGCGTCAACTTCAGGAAACTTGCCATGTTTCGGTCCTCTAAACGCACGCTTCGTAGTAGTGTTTTTCAAGTCGTCTTTTTGTTTCCTCCAGCCACGAATTAGTTTCTTACTAACAGAAAATACCCGTTCCGCAGCCCGAATCGCATTCTCTTCTGCAAAAACTATCACTCGCAACTTGAACGCGGCCGAATATGAATTATGCTTTCCCGTCACGCAAATCACTTAACAAAAAAAAAACTTCTCACTCTGCTATCACTCTACTACCTTAGCACAACTGAATGAGATAAAACAATGGCGTTACAGCATCTTCAGCATGCTCAAAGTCCTTCCCACGCTGCCAATTAGGACATGCCATTCAAGGTCGGACCAATGATAAGCGCCTATATTGTGAAACCTGGACCACATGCCACGTGAAAGCAGGTTGTTACCGCTGTTTAATTTATTGTACCCGTTAACTCGTTTGTGCGTGGCGCGCCTGCCGTTCACATCTCAGTTGCCGTCATTAAATTAAGGTGCGACCTATATGGGGGGCATCTTAAATACCAAAAACAAGACCTCAAAATATGGGTGCGACCAATATGTGATAGCAACCTGTATGCGAGTAAATACAGTATTAATTTCTCAACCTGGAATTTGCAAACAACGGACATGTAAAAATTTTCATTATACTCTGCCTCATGTAACTTTTCCATATTTTACCATTTCTCATCTGAGAATTGTGTATGGCAATTCCGTTGTTTGGAACTTTAAAGGTATGATTCTTTAGGCGTGACTCATGCAACGCTAGCCGCGTGGCCATGCGTCGCTAACTACTGCGCATGCGCAGTACAGAAGGGTGATTTAACAATTCTGTACTACACATGCGCAGTAGCTAGCGACGCGTGGCTAGCGTCGTGTGAGTCGTGCCCTAGGTATCATACGTCAAACCTGGAAAAGCATTGTCTACACAATCCTGTGTACAGACACACTTCCCAGAAGTGAACTGTCATAATATGGAATACTTGCATGAGCCAGACTATAATTTGTTTGCAGTGCTTTCAGTATGGGAACTTACAATACTGGAATGTTTTATTATTTTCAATTAACTTCTATCTAAGTATTACTGTAAGTTTGTACAGTCATGTAAATTAAACTGAGTGAGATGGCGCAGCAGTAACACGTAGGACTCAATTTCGGAGGACCCGGGTTTGATACCTGGCTCCAGCTTTCTATCCTGATTTCAGATTACAACAGTTGCTAAAAAAAACTCCAGGCAAATGCTAAGATGGTTTCTTGACAAAGGCGATGGTTGATTCCGCGAAGTTCGTGTTGTGTTTAACATTTTCCAATAACCTCATTGTCAACTAGATGTAAAACCCAATTAAATGAAAATGAATTAAATCATGCAAACTGCTGCACAGTCATGATGGCGATGAATATCTCTAGTTCAGTACTATTTTATTAATATTTTTTGTCATCTGAAACTTGGCTTGATATTAATTTTTTTACGTTATCTGAAATTTGGCTTGATATAACTAAACAATCCTTGGTCCTCTTTTTTTGAATAGCAGTCGCTGTATTGGCTAGATAGCATCTACTCTACTTCCAGACACAAGAGCATTTCTCCCAACCATTTCAGAGGAAATATCAGGCTGACAAAAAATAATGCTCATTTTCCATAATTAAGTGACGAATGCAAGTAGTAGCACACTGCTCAGTAGTATGTCATGTTTTGATGTCGCTGTTATTTATATGAAAAAGTTAAACACTATTTCATGCATTCCATTTGCACCGTCTTGTATTTACTTAAGAAGTAAATAGACTTGTTATATACTGTAGACTTTTTCATGGAAAGATTAAAGTACAAAAGGAAACTACCAGTATGCTATACTAACACATATTTTATGTTGCTCAATAAATATTTTTTGAAGTGTGAATGTAGCGACAGTGATGCTAAGGTAGCAAATTTATTCCGTTTTCAGGCACCGGAAGGTGAAACCCAGCCCAGTACTGAAGTAGACTTGTTCATCTCAACAGAAAAAATTATGGTCCTCAACACAGATCTAAAGGTAACCATGTTTATGTTCCTTTTATTATAACTGTGTACTTATCTTATTACAAACATTGCAGAGTTTCAGAGCACCATTTCTATTTCCACAGGTATAGTTTGACCCTATAAGGTTTGACGTTGACCTGTCATTGTTGATTCCTGTATATTCCATTTACCTTACACTACAGTTCTTAGGTGTAATCTGTAGGGGGAATGGTATAAAAGGTGAAGGGGGTGACTGCAAATTTAAAATGATTTTACCTATTAAACAAAAATTTTGCATGTGCTACTATTAGATGTAGACATAATGTTTTTTAGAAAAGTGTCACCCCGAGAATTTTGAAACTCTGCATCTAAGAGCACCTTGCCGACATGAAATTTTTCTGCTACGTGTTTTTTCCTCAAAATTTCAATGAACAAAAAATCCATTTTTTCATTGATGAAATTTTCAGTTCTTTCAAAATGGTCTAGATTAAAATTTACAATTTAATTTTTTTTATTGTTTTAGAATGTGAAGAATATATTATAATCCAGTGTTTTATTATTATTATTATTATTATTTAAAGAATAGTTTTTGTACCACCTATTCCACATTTTCTAATTTTGTTTTATTTACCTACAGGAAATCATGATGGATCATGCTCTTCGTACAATCTCGTACATCGCGGACATAGGTGATCTTGTGGTGCTGATGGCTCGACGAAGGTTTGTGCCCCACGATGTGGAGGAAGCGCCAAAGATTAACCGCACTCCGAAAATGATCTGCCACGTCTTTGAGAGTGAGGAGGCACAGTTCATAGCGCAGTCGATAGGACAGGCATTCCAGGTTGCCTACATGGAGTTCCTAAAAGCCAATGGCATCGAGGACCACAGCTTTGTGAAGGAAATGGATTATCAAGAAGTATTGAATTCTCAGGAAATATTTGGGGATGAGCTGCAGATGTTTGCAAAAAAAGAAATGCAGAAAGAAGTAAGTGATATTTACGTATACTGATTGATAGCTGTAACAACCAATAATGTCACATTAAACTTTATTGATGTGCGTGTACCCAAAAATTTCAATCCCGATTTGATTCTTTTAGTATTTTGTATCAGAATAAATCCAAATATTTTGAATTTTAAAAATACAATTCTTACTGTTAATGTAACTGCACTGTAATAAGTTTTCTTTTTATCCAACAATCAGCCCATTTTACAACTTAGTAGACTGTAGGGTGTTTTGCATAGGCCTACATATTTTAATTTAAGAGTTCTGTAGTAAAAGTTCTGATGCTAAATTATAGTGTAAAGTTGAAGCATTCAGTGCAGGTAGAATTATTTTTTTCTGTCCCATAGATAATTTTTGGTCAATAAGAAATGTTTCATGTGGTATTTTTATTTATTCATAGTGTGTAAGAACTGTTTATTTTTAAATGTTGCTGTAAGTTGACGGACACAATAAAAATGTTCAGTGCTGCTGGAAAGATGTAAATTTTAACTGTGTTTCATAATATTCCCACGTCTAGGTTATAATTTTTTTGTTGGCTCGGGAATTTGTTAAAAACTAATGTCATGTTGTGACCTAATGTATAAAAAACAGCAAAGAAGTAATACAAATCCAAGAGGACAGCAGGTGCTCCACTTTAAACTAAATCTACGTGGTGAATGTCAATTGAATTTCAACACTTGTAGTGAAAATAAAATTGAAATTGAATCAGACTGATCATGTTGGAATCACGCGTTCCTAATAATTAGTACAGTATATGTTGATTGCGTGCCTGTGATATTCCTAGCAATTTGTGGTAGCAGATTGTTTTAGAATAGCAGCATAGTATAAATGTGCATTGAAATTGTGTTTGTCTGCATAAATAAAACTCATTCCATTCTATGACACAATAGTACATAGGTTGTGTCTAAATTCCCAATACGTACTACGTATAAGGGCTTGTAGTGGGGATCAAGACGGTTTTTTTTTGTGGATGAACTTGTGTGTGTGGAACTGCACCGTTTTTCCATTACAAACAAAACAGTGTCACATCAATGTGATCACAAAACTACTGTGTTTGGCATTTTCTGCCACAGAGTACTGTCATTTTCTAACATCTAGATGGTTCGTAGCACGTGGTGAGGTAAGCCACTTCCAGGGGGGAAAGGGGCGGTTGAGGTGAGGTAGAAAAGTTGCCCTTTCCTTTCTTCCAATGCTACATGCCATTCTAAATGAGTTAGTTCGGAGCTGGGTTGTTGCCTAATGGAGTGCGGCGCACAACCGAAAAGATTCAGCAAAGTATTGCACAGCAAGGATAGAGGTATAATGAAAGGTGGTTCGAGATAAAATGAGCACTTTTGAAACACTGGTTACGTTTTTCCTTTCAAAAAATATCTGTTTTCCTGGCTCTTTTTAATATAAACAAACCACACTAAATATCTGTCATAGTATGTTGATTATACCGTACTCATATGTAAACGTTTCAGGTGACTTTTATGTAATTTCTCGCCAGATAGGCTGTGTCTGTGTGAGGCAAGAGCAGTAAGAGTGCCACTAACCGACGTGTTATGCATTATCGCCTCTCCACGCAAGCCACTCAGTTGGAGTGCATTGCTTTACTATTATCCTTTTTACTATGGAACTTTCAGTGGTGGCCAAATTATTTTATTTATGAACAGCACAATTCAAATTCTAACACTTTCTATAGTTGTTTTTTTAAAATCAGGTTGTTAATTTTTCAGGTACGGCAGTCTGGAAAAGCCATTTTTGACCATTTTGAGAGCTCTGAAAATAGTGCTTCTAATAAACGTGCCAAATTTTTAAAACTATAGCGACATATTCTTGTAAATAGTTAAATTTTGCAACTGTGATGACGTTATAGTAAGTGATTATTTGGCATAAATACATAGGTCACAAGAATATTTTTTATGTCCCCATAGGTCACAGAATTTTGTTCGATGGGTTGGGTAGACACCCTGAAATAGCAACATTAATGTGGTTTTTTGTGACTAATGAATGTAACCAAATTTATGTTGCCAAAAAGAGGCTACTAATGTTTTAAGTTAGTAACTTGCTGCACAAGTGTGCTTCAGTAGTCAATGTTTGCAGAATGGGCAGTAGGTTCCAGAACTGTTTTGTTTCGAGGGGAGAGGGCAAGCTAGCACTAGGGAGTCCAGCCTTCTAGATGTTTGACACCGAGAGAATGTTGTGCCACTTGCCTATAACTGCAATTGGTTCTTGTATGGTTGTGTTGATAAGCCAGACTTTCCACGGTTTAAACTTTCCTCTGATTAAACTAACTTCACCACAAGCATTTTTCATTCCCACAACAGGTATGTTTGAGCTGATGATGCTACGTGCCCTTGTGTTTTCCGCAGCATGTGAGCAGGGTTTCTGGATGGACGACATGTTATTGGGACATGTTATTGGGCCATATCTTTTTCTACGTACTCTCATGGATCGTGTGTACCAGAACTTTGTTAGAACTTAGTGTTCATTACAGTCTTCTTGTAAGTGGAGCCAGAAATAAATAAACAACGCACAGTGTGTAGCAGAAGTGGGAGGAGTCAACATGTGATATGGTGGTGTTTTGTTTGTTGCAGGGAAGCTGTACTTTCTGCACTTCAGTTCCTATACAAAGCATATCCGTCTTGGTCCCCACTACAAACCCTTACATTGTGTAACCTTTATTTGAAGCCCCAGACATCATCATAAACTGTTTTTTCAGACTGTTGTGTCTCAAAACAAACCTATGATACAGGCATGCTGCCTTGGACCTAGCTGCAGAGACCTGTATAATAAAATATTATGATCAATGATATGATCTCAGAACATGATCTTTGCTCTACACGTAGTGGCAATAACACACTTCATGCATGTGCCATTGTCATCCTGATCAGAAATAATGAGGGCAGATGGTCCCATTAAAAATATTTTCTGTAATTAACTGCCAAAAGTTGAAAGAAAATATTGTTAAAACCAAAACATTCCACATTAACAACAAGAACGCACTAAACGCACCTAGTAAAGATTATAGGTGGTTCAGGATAAAGCAACCACTAAAAAAAACCCTGCTCAAGTTCTATTTTCAGCAAATTCGTATCTTTCTGCGCATAACGATTAACGACGGGACATGTTTAACCTCTCTGGACACGTCACTTAATCGCGTGTAAGATAAATTGTGCAGTATGAATCGGTGCAGTTTAGTTAAAAAAAAAGTTTATTGATTATATAAAATACAATTTTGGTTAATTTTGTTTTTGTATTCTTGAATTTAAAAGGGAAATCACACGGGACTATAGTGCGTAATTTCGCTGCCAACCATACAAGCAGTAAGGTAACTATAGTTAATGTTGAATTATATGCTGTGACAGATGGTGATATTCTTCAAAGGTAAAATTTTTAGTACACACTTTAATCCTAACGACCTATATTATGGATTCAGTTTAAGACACAGTTTGGGCATGACTTACGAGTAACTGGTTATCCTTGTCCTTTGAGCTTGGCTCACTGAGCAAATACTAGGGAAACAAATGTGTTTCTAGAAAAAGTATACATTTTTTTCACTATAACTAACAATTCTAATTATTGCAGTTCTCACTGTTACATCATTCACCAGCCATATTCGTGATCCTCCTTTCGTGGTCTAGTCCCCGATCCCAATGAACGACTTGACCAGAAGCATTTGTGTTGTGAATCATGGGTAGTAACAGCTGATTTTGCACAAATGGTTCTGAAAAACTTGTATTATATGGGTTGATGATTTTCTGTTCATTTATTAACAGTTTTAATACACTCAGGGTCAAAATATTACCGTTTTTCTGTATACGGCAACTGCAGAAGTTTTTAAAATACGTATTAAATACTATTGAGTAATAAACAACAATGAAGCTAAATCAATTGTGTCACTGTTAACAAGAGAGGATAATTTGGTTGCATGTTGCTTATGATGAAAACACGTAATTATAATTCTAAGCTGTATTTCCAGCAGGTCAAGGTTGTTTTTGTTATAGTTTTCCTACCGTGGTAAACAAAATCCAACTAGCTCATTTGATGATTGATACCACTAGTTTCTTTTGACACTTTTTAAAAGTACTGTATTGGAGAAATCTATATGGATATGTTAATAATATATTAACACACATTTCCGAGAAATAAACAAAAAGCTTTGGTTTGTATGGCAGGAAGGCTTCGGTTACTAATGAATAATTATATTGCTAAGTTTTAACTGGCATATGCTTTGACTAGGGTCGTTAATGTCGGTAGTTTGTCAGTTGGTTAGGCTAATAAAGGTATAACTTATCTTTATCAAGGAAACCACATTTCACATAAATAGGAATGATGTATGTACTCACACAAACATAAATTAACCAGATCACAAATACTGTAATACGTAGCCAAGTTATGTTAATTTTAAAAATCCATTTTCCTAGGTTAGTTCCGCATGGTAAAACCTCAAATTCGTCTCAGTTACCTCAACAGGGGAAAAATTTAGGGACGAAACCATTACAGCCTAATAATGTCTCCCTTTGAATATGTTCGTCAAGTGATTTTGGGTTCTCATTTCTTAGTTGCTTACAAGTGGTAACATAAAGACCTACATGACAATAATCTGGGAGGACGGAAACATGTACCTGTAATTAAAAATGTACATTGACTCTTACAAATGTGATTGTAACAAAATATAACTATTAATTGCATAAATGGGTCTTCGGTTTTTTCAAAATTCTTGAATTCGTTGATATTTTTTAACTGCTTTATAAGCCTATTCCCAAGCGAGGCTAAAACGAGTAGGCCTAGAACTACAAATTATGCACTGTACCTTGTGATAGTGAGTGATTTTAACTATCTGCAGGAGCGTCATTTCAGGTTTTTCTTTGTGAGGGGGAGGGGGGGGCAAGATTTTTTTTTGTGACAGTGACCTTGTTGCATCTTTTTTATTAATTAGGCATGTATAAATTAGAAACATTAATAATAAAACTTCAGTTTTATGTACTTAAGTTAGCATTATTTAAATAACAAAATACTCAAAAAAAATTTTGTACACTTAAAAAAATTCTAAATCAAGGGGGGGGGGGGCATTTGCCCCCTCTCCCCACCTAAATTACGCCCCTGACTAAATGCTGTTTTAAATGTAACAATTTGCTGAAGAACTGTACACACGTTTTTTCATTAATAAATGCAGAAATAAACGACAGTGAGCATGAATGTGAAGTGATGGACTTTCTGATGTCATTATTTATATTTTTAAATCACTAGACGTTATGAAACTTTGTATTTCTTTAAAGAACTGTTGTTAGTCCTACTAGCCTAAAACACAAATATATAGCAATGTTTTACACAGTTCTGTGTAAATCATGTAACATAAATGCTAATGCATTGAGCCGCAAATGAGTGATTGTATGTGCAAAAACAGCTGTTTCCCCCAGCATGCAATCTGTTTTGACGTCACTGGCCAAGTCGTCCATTTAAGTGGCCACCAGAAATAAACAACTTATATTTCCTCACTCCTTTATTCTGCAGCTGTACTTCAACCAATAAAATAATCGACATCTGAATTTGGAAAATATTTTATATATGTACACTTACTTAAATAAATCCGTAGTTACAGTGCAAACATTCCCAAATTTGTTAAAAAAAGCACAGCAGTGAATAAAAGGTTTCAATCTCAAATATCCTGTTTCTTCAAATCTATTTTAATAAAAATGTTTCAGGTTTACACACTGTAGGAGTTTCATTATACTGACAGGATAAGTTCCTTACTGCTGAAATAGATATCAATGCATGTGTATGAAGTAATTGGATAATATTAACTAAGCATTCACAGTGTTTCGCGTGCTTGCAGGTTGTAGTTCCTAAAGCGAAGGGTGAGATCCTGGGGGTTGTGATAGTGGAGTCGGGGTGGGGCTCGATGCTCCCCACCGTAGTCATTGCGAACTTGGCGCCGGCAGGTGCGGCTGCTCGCTGCGGCCAGCTCAACATAGGAGACCAAATAATTGCCATCAATGGAGTGAGCCTGGTTGGTTTGCCTCTGTCAACATGTCAGAACTACATTAAAGTGAGTATTAAAAGAAAATTATGTGCAAAGCATTACAGGTTAATTTCATAGGGAATATATGTTTCTTGCTCTTTTTGTTTTCACTACTTACGTATCACCTTGAAAGGTACTTGCTGTACATATTTCCAAAGTAGGCTACATTTTCAGATTACAAACGAATATGAGCTCACCTATACATCACACGTAATGACATAACTAGTTACTAGTTTCACAGCGTTACTATATTTATTGTTGGCAGTCTGATGTGGGCCAATGATTTTTATAGAGTTAAAATAACAGCTGTTAGATTTATAGCATGAATAGTCTGTGAATAAGGTGTAGAAAATAAATATGTAATTGGTTAAGAAAGCTATATAAAAAAAAAGGGGGGGGGGAGAACGATTCCACCACTCGGGGACAAAGAAGTACTCTTGCAGTGTGAGGGACACAATTTCCCTAGCCAAGAGTAAGGTCAAGTGTCGTTAAGCTAAAAAATTGGGTCAGAAACTCGGATATAGATGTGTAAATATTGCTATGATCATGAATGGCTCGTTGGTCCAGTGTCATTCATGCTAAGGACAGAATTTAGCCGTCTGGAATGTACACTGTTGCTGCTGTCACACTTATTTGCTTGAGAAGTATACATTCAACACTGTTGAGAAGTCTTTTCTTTTTTCTTTTTTTTTTTTTTGTTACTTTCTTCTGCTTGTATTATTTTGAAGCAAGGGTTGCAGATGTAAGAAAGGAGTTTGGTACTACCTTTTGTTTGTAGATTAAGGTAGTGCTCATTAATGTTTTCACATTAATGATATCACTTATAAATATAATAGATTTACGTAACAAATACAGATTTCACTAACACTACAAACACAGGACAGAATGCACTGAGCCGGCATGTAATAAGTCATTCTCAGATTTTTTTTAATCAGTCGACCTTGGGCATTGGAAGAGAATGTGCCCTTCTTACTGCTGACATACACCACAACGTGTCAACAGTTCACATACTGATAAACTTTGTGCTGGCTTACCCAGCACAACGTACACAAGAATGGGATTGAATCCCGAGCTAACTACTGGGTCATTGAAATAAGCACCAACAAACTGTAGAGTTAACATGCGTAATTATTGAAAACAACGTACAAAAACAAAGAAGCACAGTTCGAAGCATTACAAAATGGTGCAAGCACATACAACCATTACAGGCACAAGTTAGGTACAGGTAACAGGCAAATTTAATCATAATTACAGCGGTTAAATTTAAGCTGGAGCTCTCCCGACATTCCGTCAAACCGACCCGAAACAAACGAAGCAAACTAATCAGGGTAACATCACACGACTTACCAGGATTCCACAAGTGAAATACCGAGTGACCCAACAAAACTAAAAGGAAAAACAAACACTTACCAAGAAATAATTAAATGCACGCCGGTCGACGGAAAGTCGAGAGCTGGAGCATGAAAGCGACACGCACTGGCCGGCAAGCAGAAGTGAAGTGGCGAGACGGGGTCGAAGCAACACCGGCCACAGCTGGCCACTTGAGGGGAGGGGAAGGGAAAGGGAAGATAGAGGGAGAGACAGACAGGAGGGGAGGACCCGAGCAGGCCCGACAACACCCGAAGTAGTCCGAAGGCAGATATTGCGGAACTGACGTCACTTGATTCCTCTGCTCACACACACGCACAGGTCCGCTACCAACACACACAAACTGATGGCCCAGCCTCGAGTCCATCTGAAGGTACTGCAAGGGCTCTAAAAGCCCCAGTACAACTTGTTATTATTATAATTAGGAGAATGCTGCTATTTGCTAAAAACAATACATATGAAATTTTTTTTAATTAGTTTGCCAAAGATATAGCTTATTTTTATGTACCCCGTGACATATAATTCCATTAAGTTTGTTCACAAGTGAAGAGGGGCAGAAAATACCTTGACAATTTTTTAATGATGGGAGAGCCAGTAACTGCACTGCTATTGAAGTCCCCTGTCTCTCTTGCCCCATCCATTCTGCCTCCTCTAATAGCAGCAGTGACAACCGTATCTATGTCTAGTGACACATCTATGTTTACAGAGTGCTGTCCAAATAGTTTTGTTCAGAGTTTTGATGTTTGCTTCAAGTACAGTACAAATATGTTGTATTCAGCTAATTTGCGTTACATCACCTGTTATTGTTCAAATGTTTCAGAACACAAAAAATCAAACAGTGGTGAAGCTGACCGTAGTTCCTTGTGCTCCTGTTGTGGAGGTGAAGATCAAGAGACCTGACACAAAGTACCAGCTTGGCTTCAGCGTTCAGAATGGAGTGGTTAGTTAATTACGTCTTTCACTGCTCTAATGCTCGCCTGTACTTTAGCTGGTTATGTACCATTCTTAGGAGAGAAAATCTATTTAGCGTTGAATGCTGTTGACCAGACTTGAATGAAGAGTGAAGGACTCAGTGTATTCAATGGTGGAGTGTTAAGTAAATGGAGATTACAGAAATGGAAATAAAATATTTTCTTTCTATTTCAGTAGACAATTTTTTATCTGTGTGAACTATCCTTTCTGTAGATTAATCAAAGCGCCTTCAGAATCAAAATTTAAATACAAAACCAGAGTAAAACAATAATTTTACAGGGAAGTACAACAATTAAATGATGCCAAACCTTAATTTTAGAGGTATCATTAAACAAGTACAGATTCCAAATTTATGAGTTTAACCTCTGCGTCATTCCATTTCAACTAGCTTTCTAATCTGGAGGTGTTTGTGTTATAAAACTGTACTGCAGTTTAAATGTGACATACAGTATTATGTTTTCCTTCAACAGATCTGCAGCCTTCTGCGTGGTGGTATTGCAGAAAGAGGAGGCGTGCGTGTGGGGCATCGCATCATAGAGATAAACAATCAAAGTGTGGTGGCTGTCCCACATGAGAAGATAGTCAATTTGTTGGCAACATCAGTTGGAGAGGTAGGTCTTTCTAATGTATTGATTCTTTGTATTTTTCACATTGCTCCGTATCTCCAACACTATCATACTATATCGCACCAGCGATCCATAACAGACTCTCGCTTCCATGCTATCCTTCGCTGCAACAACAACTGCCTGCGCACACCCAACACACAGGATATTTGTCATGTGTACGTAGGTTCTGCCTCCTTATTACATTAGATACTCTTTCAATCGCAGTGGCTCACACATTTGCTAGACTTTGTTCCTTGTGACTCCAGGCCCAATAAGACATCATCTTGAACCAGACGTTCAAATTCTTTACATGGACTAGCTTCTGGGCTTGTCATAGTTGGATGACTTCCTGCTTTTGGAGGGGGGGGGGAGAGCTAGAGATCCCAGTGATTCTCTCAATGTTCACTTCGTCTCTGCGGAGCCTGCTAGACTGTCAGCCTCGTAACTGTGCTGCTGCTCCCTGATCTGGTTCTCTTCCTTGTACCAACTGCACTGCCCTAGCTCCCAGCGTTTTCATGGACCTTGATGGTAGTTGCTTCGTATATTGGTCTGGTCCCAGAATAACTTCTCGTCAATTGATCCACGTGGCATTTGTAAACCCTGCCAGACGCATCCGCAACTTTGTCACTCCACTGTAATCTGAAAGAGTAATATGTCCCCTATCTCAAAACGTACAGCCAGTGGTGCAGTCGACACCTCGAAAAACTATTTAGTTTGATGTTTTCATGTTGGCTGGCCTGTGACCTGTTACAAGGAAGCACATCAGTATTTTATGGGAATATAAAAACTCAATGTAGCCTACACTAATTTTTTTTTGTGCTTTATACATATGTGCTGCTATCTATCTACATATATACACACACATGCATATATATGCAAAAAACTTTAAAATGAAATATTACAAACACATTATTTTTGTGATTAGAGACAATTTAAGCTAACTTAACATGAAATCACTGATTACTGGAAGAGACTACACGAAGGTGGGAGGCATGGTTTAACATTTTTGGAAACAAGGGGAGGTATGACAAACATCTGGTATTGATTTTATCATAAAAATGTGCCTATTCAATAACATAATTATTTCAGTGGCAGTTAAAAACTAACTCAGAGTTTAAAAAAAAAAAAAAAAAACAACTTTAACAATTTTTATTTTAAAGGGTTCGAAGTAGGGTATTTGAACAACGTAACTGTAGCGTGTCATAGTAGTGCGGCTCAGGTGTATATTTCCCAACCATAGACAGTTTTTACAGAACACCTAGCCTTTGCTTCTTGGATGTTCCTTTATACATTATTTCATATACATGGAAATACAGACCATCTTGCATAATGGTCAAAAGTGTGAGTTTATCCACTTAACCAGCAACACAATTACTTATACAAAACATCCATTTTTATCACCTACTATACAAATTATTGGATTAGTTTGGTATTTGTAAGAATGTTGATGGTAGTATGTTCAGAAAATATTACATAAGACAATTGATACCACGTATCAAGCCTTCCATGGATTAAATCCAAGACCCTGGTAATTGATAATTTTTCACACAGAGATTCTTGTTTGGTGTATGTGGCAGACAATGTCTGAGAGGAGGGGAAGCTTTCCTACGTGTGCTTTCCTTTACGCTAACCTCAATCAATTCGTCCCTGCCTTTAAAACCGAAAAAAAGATGCTAGTGTTTCTGATTTCTGGATTATTTGTGTTTCAGATCCTGATGAAGACGATGCCAACATCAATGTTCCGCTTACTAACTGGTCAGGAAACACCGGTGTACATTTAAGTGAACCTTGTGCGATGGACTTCATAGTGTGCAAGACAAAAGTGTGTTGTTGTAACCTTTTAGTTAGCTGCTGCGTTTAAGCTGCTAATTAAAAAAAAAACATTCTAAATCCTCTGTTACACAAATAAAAAGTAGTGCACCCTGCCTCCACATTCCAGACGTTGGCGTAGTATGTGTGCGCTCCCGTGTCGTTCATATCTGTTGGGTGCGTGGCGGTAGCTATAATACTCGTGTGTCTTTGTGTACAGAAGTAACTGTGCGGTTTAACAGCCGCGGTGGTTTCACCGAGCTAAAAAGGTGCTATCATTCAGTAGGGACAGAGTTGCTGGAGATAGGTAGCAGCTTACAGTGTGCTGTATTTATCGTTAGTACATGCACAGTCTCATGCCAAAGAAAAGCATGCTGTAGACATTCGAGGACCTGGGGAGTGCCTATTTCTTCAGCAGCTAAACTAGGAGAAAAATAAAGGAACTGAACTTCGTAAACGAGTGTTTTCTAGTCATTTTCTCTGTGGAACTGAAATAGCAACCAAAAGAAAAAGAGTCATCTTGTACTGTGTTTTTAGTTTTAAATGTAACACTGCAGAATGTTCTTTGTTTTAGAAACAACATTTTATACATTTATTTCTATTTCCTTTTGTAATTTCGAAGTGTGATCTCACAGTTGGAAAGTGTCAAAATTATTGTTCAGCAATATTCACATGAAAAGAGCCTTGAAAACAAGCATAATCACTCTATAGAAAATCCCATTCACATTGAATGTATTGAGTGATAAAGGTGTTACTTTTGACGAAAAATGAAAGACATGAAAAAGTTGTAAAGGATTCTAATCCAAAAAATGTTTTTCCTTACTCTTAACATACGTGAGCAAATATCATGTGAGGAACTATGAATGTGTGGTGTTTGGTACCTCTTAGCTGCAGTATACCACTGTGTCGTGTTTTATTTTGGGAATGGCAGTGTAGTAGAGTCGAGGACGTAGTGTGCGAAAGCTGCCCTACAAAGTGCCTCGTGTTGGATGCTGTTGCAGGGGAGTTTTACTCAATGTGCAGAACAGCAGTTTGTTAAGTTTCTACAAACCCGTTACTAACTGCTTCTGATAGACTGTTGGTAATGTCTCTCTGTCATTTTGAGTTCATGCTCGTAAAATAAATGGGGCCAGTGATAAATACTTGTTAACATTTCCAAATTATTGATATCTATAAATTTAACTAATGAAATTGATACGTGTTAACATTAGCTCCATAAAGTTTCAAACTCTGTGTTGTTTGACACTGTTGTAATTCTCACTATAACACGTAGGACAAAGTCATTATTTTTTACCCCATTAAGTAAATAATGCAGTAATGTTTTAGTTCACAATAGATACAATTGAAAATGTTTATCTTCTGCGTATAACTGGTAAGCTCATACAACTGTTCATACAGCACATAGGTGGAAACTCTACTGTGTGATGTGTAAATCATAAATAATGAGAAATGTATCGTACATAATTTAATTGTATGTCAGTATAACCTTATTATAATTCCTTGCCTTTCGCTTTCCAGTTTTTTGTTCTGAGTTAAGTATTAACACTTTCTGCAGGTAAGTCAGTGAGAAACATTGCTCTATCATGTAAAAACAGTTGGTGAAACATTAATATATTTTGAGTAACTCAGAAAATGTTGTTGTTATTCTTGTTCCTTTGTGTGTTTTATTCACTTTTTGTTGCATTACACTACTTACGTGTGGGCATTTCCACTGTAGTGCATCACAACTGTGCCAATCATACTTCCAAATCCAACATAAAAAATAACTAAAAAGTTATTACTTAGAATAACATTTTGAGCACACTTAAAATTAACTTGCAATTTGCATTACAAGACAAAAGGTATAGTACAATACATGGGTGATTAAATTATTCTTAGACCTCCATTTGTATTTAATTTTAATAATGGTAGGCTGTGCTAAGGTGAAGAGAGCATACGTGCTCACCACTCAGATCATTAGAGAGAGTGTGCAGAACAAAAACAAACCATCCCATAGGCGGCACATGCGAGAGACAAAAAATGACAGGTAACACAAACAGTAACAAAGCGAATGAATAAATCAACACATTACAGATGCACACAAACATGTTACAAAGATAGCACAATAGCCTATCACAACAAATTGAAGACCCAAAGTATGTAAGAAGAGCACTCTAGAAGAGACACTCTTACTAAGGTCATCAGATAAGCAACAAGTATGTTGAGTAGTGCTGTGCCGATCCAGATTGGCGATTTCCGATACTGCAGATATTTAGCCGTATCGGTGGATCGGCCAATATCCGATGCAACTCCTAATATTTAGGTATCGGTGTATCGACTGATATCCGAGACTACATAAAAATTTAAGACAAACATTTTTTATTTCACGTGCATTAATACCTGTAAACATCCACTATCATTACTACATAATTTCCAAAATCAGCATTGCCAAAAGTGAAGTGTGCAGCTAAGCGCGCCTAGCACACTGCGAGTCGGTACCGGCAGTAGAAGACGTAGCAAGCCGGCAACACAGCAACAGGTGTGTCCGACTCTGAAATGCATTCACACGCAGGCAAGCAGATGGCAGATGTCTAGCAGCGTGCTATCGTGACAGAGGCGTAGAGTCAAGTATTTTGAATAAATAGATACACTGGACGGGATGTGTGACCTTTCTTTGTCTCAAAATTAAGCAAAAACGTCGCCGGCAATATAGATTCTTGCGCCCGCAACGACCGTTTTCGGAAGTTATTTGCAAGAATACCACTACAAAGTTTATTGAAATAGGTAGTAATATTTTTCAGTAGAGTGAAGTATCTTGAATAAATAGGTAACACTGTAAGCATATATGTGACCTTTCTTTGTCTCAAAATTAAGCAAAAACGGCGCCGGCAATATAGATTCTTGCGCCCGCAACGGCCGTTTTCAGAAGTTATTTGCAAGAAAGCCACAAGGAAGTTTATTGAAATAGTAATATTTTTAAATAGAATGACGTATTTTGAATAAATGATACTCTGGGCGTGTCGCAATGTTGTTGACTGAAATAGTAATTTATTTCAATAGGCTACATTGGTTGACATCTATGGCTTTTCTTCGACACATCAGGCACAAACTTCGCTAGCACAACATACGTTTTGACAAAGCTGTTTGCCTTCTGGGACCTTGTCTTGGTAGCGAGAGATCACACACACGTGTATGATGATTTGTGTGCGCAAGGACCTATCTGGAAACGGATTAGCTCAAAAATAACATAAACGACGCGTCTGCTGCGTCACTTGTGCCACTTTTGACCAGTACGTAGTCACAGCTCCTGACGCTCGCTCGCTCAGCAGATGGGGACGTGATGATAACACTACTCCCTTCGTTTCGTATTTCTTTCGCTTTCTAGCTCGGCTGGCTATGTGAAAATACTCTGCTTGTACTATAATGATTCTACTCTGTGCACAAGTTATTTACACACTTCACCAATGTGCATGGAGAGGGAGTTGGTACTCAGTTTCAATTTGTTCATCAACAGTAAATAATTACAAACATCAAGATATTGATCATTGTTAATAAGCTTGGATAACGCACTCGCAGAACAACTTTAAACCTACACAATGCTGTTTCATATTTTCTTTTCACCGACGTATTCAAGTGTATCCACAGCTGTTATTTACGGTATAGCCGATTGCGTGTGCGTGCGTGTGTGCGGGCGCGAGCGCACGTGAGGACTAGTGACACATCAGACGCGCTGTTGTCAAGTGTCGTACTGCCCTACGCCACGCACATCTGTGACATGCACTCGATGTTTGGTAGTGTCAATTGTGAACTGCTTTCTCGTGTTAAAAGAATAATGATTTATAAACATTACTGCGTATACATCATTAAATGACATTATGGTAATTATATTTAATATCATTTAGTTAACAAAATTGAAAATGAAATAAAGCTTAAATAAACACGACATATAATCGTAATATCACAGGCACAAAGACAGACTGAAAAAGAGGTGAGCGAACGGCCTTTTTGGAATGGTTGGCCGGGTGGAGGGAAAGTGGCGGGCGGGTCGCTGACGGCCGGGGGGTTGGGAAGGGGCATTCGGGCCGGCCAGCTGGCCATCGCGTCGTTCGGAAGGAAAGGGCAGCAACGTATATTTTTAGAACAAACATGCCGCGTGCGGCAGTACCGTTTTCGAGAAATAACTGCAAAAATTGGCGGCCATAATAAATGCAACGAATTTCTATATTTTTAATATTAAAATTTTTTTAGCAATTTTTTTTCTTCAATTTTTCATGGTTCCTGGAAAAAGGGTCGTTACTTCGAGAGTTGACTGTATTGTGCAAGAAATCGCATATTGTCAATTTGTGCAGTACGTAAATGCAAATGCTTATCTATTTAATGAAGATAGAAACAGTAACCATTTTTATTAAGATGTTAATTTACTTGTATTTGCATTGTATTGGTGTATCGGCACCGTATCGGCCGATCCACATTAGCAGCATCGGCAGATCGGTGTATCTGTAAAATTTGTGGATCGGCACAGCTCTAATGTTGAGTTTAGTCATACTAGTGATGCTTCAACAGAATGTGACGCACAGTCAACGGATTGTCACAGGCATCGCAAACAGAAGTACATTCTAAGGTACGAATACGTCCTATTAGAAAATGGGTAATGACGGTATCTTCTTTCAGGATATGATGCTTGTTGCTCAGAGGGATAGAATGCCACTCTCACTATAAAGCAGCCCAGACGAACGTTCATGTAGTGATCGGTAGAATCGAGATACAGTATTTTACTAATTGAACACAATCACTCAATCTGTGAGAAAAACAATTGAACGATTATTTCGAAATAATGTCTCAGTTAGTTAGCGAGTGAAATCATTCTTTCCTTTGCTATTTTTTTTTTATTATTGTTTCAAAATAATGTCTTGGTAAGTCTGCGAGTGAAATAATTCTTTCGTTTGATATTGCTATTTTTTATCTCGTTTGCTTTTTATCTAGAAAGTAAACAGAAAAGGATGAAAGAGGACGCGTATCTTAATATTTCATGCATGATTAGATGCAATCTGAAACAAGTGTGGAGTAGGCACTTCCCCTTACCTAATTAAAATTTATGTGAAATTTTCATTTTTTAATTTAAATCTTAGTTACAGGCTATGTGCCCTATTCAGTAATGCTTCATCAGCTGTTCGGGATGGTTCAACAAGTTAGTAATTGGGAACATGTGTAAACTACATCAGTTTTCATAATTTAAATATAAAACGTCAACAAATTTTTAAGTACAATTTTTTGTTGTAGTATTTTTCTTATCTTTTGAGTTTCTGCAGTTTTTAGTAGTTTATTAAATTTTCCTGGTGCTAGGCTGTAGGATTTCTGGCACCGACGTTGTGGTCAGATCATTGGCATCTTGGAATTTCTCAGCATAGCAGGTGATTGACGCAATTTGGTCATATTTCACGTTTGTCTGCTTCAGGTATTGTGCTGTGGAAATAGTCCGCTCGTTTGCAATTTTTGTCCCCAACTAACGATTTTATGTTAAAATTGTTTGTTATTACATTGTGAAATATATAAAGTTAATAATAGTAATCTATTTAAAACTGTTTTAAAGAATATTTGTGCAATTTTCAATATTTAAAGGTGTGCCTTTAGCTACAATGTCCTACTTGTGGTGACCACTCCTCAATTGGGTGCGAATAGAGAGTTGTTTTGAGCTCGCCGGTTGTGCTAAGATGGCATTTACCATTCAGCGAGTGTTTACGCACAAGGTTCGAAATCTAGTAGCAGAGGACTGGTAAAAACATGACATGGTAGTGAGTAGCTTACCCTCAATACATATCAATTTTTTTCTCATTGAAGTATAGGAATTACATTTTTAAACATTTTACACTACCAAAGATTACCAATATACACCTCGAGAGATGGTGCAACTTTGAATCTGTCTGACGGTACATAAATGACAGGTACATAAATGACAGTATGAGCAGAACCAGTATTTTCTTTGTGACTATGCCCCGTATATTATTCTACATTGTGCAGGACAGTGCCTCTACTGCAATAGTGGGTTAAATGGCGATCACCGAAACATTGTAATATAACTTTAAACTTTCGCCTGCCATCAGCAAGTGAAGTGCACCAAGCAGCAACCCCGCCACATAACGGAGTGAAGTTTTAGTTGCAGACTTTTTTTTAACATCAGACATCTGTATGACTATGATCACCCTTCATTTGTAGAGTATCTCACATTTTATTATTCGTCAAGCGATCATAAGGGCAGTCTTCAGTAATTCTAATTGTCATGTTTTTATTTTTATACTTGTACCAGATACTAATTTTAGACATAACTTACATTGTGACAAAATTTTTTTCTTATGAGATTGTTTTATCTCATAGTTTTTGCATAATGACTTGTAAACATCAAAATTTGCATGTTACTGTTTTACGTATGTCACTGAAACGAACTGACATGCCAAAATGAAAAAATTTACAGTTGCAATGTTGTAGGCTACAGGGTCTCCTATATAAAAACAAAAAATATAATATTTTTGGATTGAAAAAATAAATGCTAAAATTTAAATAAGAACAAGAATTTTCTTCAAAATATTTTTTTTAATTTTTTCTTTTTATAAAAGACATCTTGTAGCCTACATCGTTATTCACTGTCAATTTTTTTCAGTTTGGTATGTCAGTTGGTTTTGGTGTTGTACATAAAATAGCAACATGCAAATTTTGACATTTACGAGTCAATATACAAAAACTATGAGAGAAAAACATTTCATAATAGTGAAATTTCACAATTTATGTCAAAAAATAATGTGGTACAAATATAAAAATATATTACGGAAATTACTGTAGACAGTGCCCATAAAGCAGCAGTTTTATAAATTGTGAGTTCAACTGTAGAGGATGGATCTTACAAGGAATAGAAGAAAATCCTGGTTTTATAAATTATTCAATAAAATTGGAGCCCTGGTAGACCTATGTAGAAAGTTTCTTTCATCTCAAAACTACACAGTGCTTGTGAGAAACTATCAGCTTAATTACACCCTGTAAGTGCATTTTCAATGACTTCCGGTTGTGTGTGGATGAAAATACCAGTTCATTCCGTTCATTTTTCATAATGAACTGTTGTCAAGGGTTCTTTGCACAAGAGTTACACACTGCTCTTGTAGAGATGTTAAAATAATTAACTGTTTGCCAGAAAGCTGGAGATATGTCTAAAGGCAAGAAATGACTGTATACCTTTCGATGTACATAATAAGTATTAGTATTTTAGTAAATAACAGTGCCAATTGGCTTCTGTATTGTTTTCGCACCTGTCAAAACATTTTAACTTATTTAGGTGTAGCTAATTCGTTCAGAAGTTTTGTTTCAATATAATTATTCATTCACAATGATTTTAGTTTAAATTGTTCATTCCCATTTTATCCAGCTGTAATTCATTCAATTACGTTTTCTCTTGGAAACACATTTGATTTCTGCTTAATGAAATATTGTTTTGAAATAATGGAGAGCACAGAATAATGGAGTACCTCGAAACATTTCATTCAATTCAGCACTATCCAACACTGGGACACAACAAACGAGTGGGAGGCTGCATGCTTCATTGCCTGCGTGATCTAGCGTCCAAAGGAAGATAAAACAGTTGTATTTCCCCTGATCATTAGGAGAAGGGAAAGAGCCAACGAGACAGATTTTAAGGTTTAAAATTGGAACATACCAGAGGCTTGCACAAGAACCCCTCCTGCCAATAAAACAGCACACGACTGGGGAAGTCCAAACAGATACTTCTCTACACCAATCATGAAAGCACTGCCAGTAGAGGCTTTGGTCTTGGAACCATGAGATGAGACTTCTAAAAACAGAAGATGTAAGATTGTAAATAAAAAGACGGAGTGGCCAGCTTAGCTAATTCAGCCTTACCAACAGCTTGGAGTGTCACTGTCTGAAATAAGCAATACACAGGGTATTAACCCTCGAGAGTGAAAAATGGACAAACACAAGTGTGGTACATCAAGTGCAGCCATCACATAACTTACATTACTGATCTCGCTCACATTAAGTATAAAATTGTTGCAAGGGGTCTGAACGCACTCTCAAACCAATGCAACAGCAACTGCTCTCGTCTGTAACGGAATGGTGGTTCACCAGCATCCACACAGACACTCACAACTGGGCTTTAGGCTACAAGCACCACTTGCAGTGTGAGCAATGCCGGGACAGCTGAAGAGTAGACTAGACTGGACTGCCATAATCAAGGTAAGGCCAGAGATATGTAAAGGCAGAGAATGGTTTTCCTGTCCATCCACAATTATGACCTCTATCCATTACCAAAAGCCCTATATCCCGCAAGCACCAGTGTCACGAACAGAGTTGCTGTGGGTAAAGAACACCATATAATTTTTTGTGATTCAACTGAAATGAGTGAAACATTGGGTCCAATAGTTCCAACAAAAGCTTGAAGTCTAGGACATCCTTGCTGGAATTCAAAACGCTGAGCAGCATGACCTTAACTTGGAACTTCTTTGTTGCCCTGCTGAAGACTTTCACGGCCAGAAACCCACGCAACTAGATGGCATCAATGTTTCTACCAGAAGTTCCTTCCTCTTTGATTTTCTTGCAGTTCTTGATTCATTTTAACTCAAACAGCAACACTTTCTGAAATTTGTGCCCTTCCAAACTGTTGAAACAATGAAATGCTGAATCTTAAAAGTCTCATGGTCACTGTGCTGTCATTTGTTGCAGCTGTTCAGGAAGCAACCTTCCGGAAGCCATTCTGAAATGCCACCCCGCCCCTCCCAAACAACTTGAAACTGTCGGACTCAACCTGCCATTCAGTTAAAAAAAAGAAAACACTAGACCCGACGCCATACAGAGGGGGCTATCCTTCGCCGTTGCTATTCACTGCAAATTACTGCTTCAGTAGCATACCTAAAAGTACTTCTTGCAAACCACTAGGAAAACCATACATCCTGAGCAAAGTCAATTTTATTCCCATACTTAGAAAAACATCCCAGGCTCCCTACCATGAAGAACTCCATTTGGTGCCACTTCAGGGGACTTTTAGTTGATTACGCCAGCTTCCTCCGTATAGTGGTAAGCCTTAATCTCAGTAGGTATACATACATGGGCAAGTCAGCCACGACAACCCCACCTGCTGGGCCAGTTATGAAGGTTTGCTAAACCGCTACCAACATAGGTCACACAACTTGGAGGCAGCATTTATGACAGCATATACAGGTTGTTACAAAAAGGTACGGCCCAACTTTCAGGAATTCCTTACACCTCATTAAATGTCATCGTAAACAACACTGTGTTCATCACGTACTTGTTTTCCAGGCAGTGTGGAATGTTTCCTGAACGTTTGGCCGTACCTTTTTGTAACACCCTGTAGACCCTCATTAGGGAAGAAAACACCACCCAGCACTCAGTTGATGCATGAGATAAAGAAGATAAAGTGGGACCCGGTGAGATGTAATTAAGAAGGAAGACGAGAAAGGAGAAGACAAATAAGTAGAGATGATGGTTTATCGCGGGAAAACTTGACTATTTGCTAGGCTTCAACATATGTTCAACTTATCAAAATATTACTGGCTTTTCCTTGTACGTGGAGCTACTGCCCTATTTGACTGAGCCAATAAGAATGCCGCTATTTTAATTTTTAATGCATGTTATTGGTCTGCAGACAGCTACGTTGTGTCAGTGTTTTCAAGGCTATGTTGACACAAAACATTTTCGCGATATACCATCATCTCTACAAATAAGCAAGGTCCGAACAAATTTCAAACCCACACTGCAGCCCGATTAGTCACCTCTTACAACAAACACATATTGACCAAGATGGAATTTTACTCTGCCACCATACATGATACAGTAACTGTCTTATTATTAGACAAACAGAAAAAAAAGAGGGAGCAGATCCTACCAATGGCCCTGCTCGACATTCTCTTTATTTTGCAAGATGCTTACTCTCAACATTATGTATTAAAATTAAAAACAACAAAATACGTACAGTATTACATTTTGCCCCTATCCTTAGTCTACTGTTCCTTTAACGACTTGTTATTTGTGGCTTTCTAAAGTAACCTATCAAATTAAAAAAAACTACTAGCATTATGTATAATCAGCGTGTCAACAGAAACTGTAATACAATTTCAGTGACTAAAATTCCAAACTTATATTTTCTTTTACATATTCACCATGAAATGCACAGAACTACCAAAAAAAAAAAAAAAAGCTATAAATACAAAACCACACTAAGAATGAAAAAACATTGAATGTTATTGCACTGTAATTTTGAGCGATTTACAGATGCAAAGATGAGCATGCCCACATGTTTAAACAGTTATTTGCCTGCTAATGCTCACTGTTGTCAAACATTATGCAGACAATCAGACTTAATTTTAAAACAATAATTACAATATAAAAAAACTAACCATTCAGAATGCTGCACCATTTCAAACTGTACACCAACCCATCATCTGGTAAAAAAAAAAAAAAAACCACTTCTACATTCACTGTGATAACCGACTGCCGCATCATTACACTTATTTTTCCCACAAATTACTATCACTGGAAAATTTCAGTGACTGTCAGAATTTCAAGCAAATTCTCTCTGACTTTCCTTCACCAATTCCACTACCCTGATTTCCTCTGGCTTTCCAGAATGTGTCTAAGTATGCACCACTGGTTGACCAATTTGCAATTACTTGGCATCGAGAACAAAATAACTTCAATTTCATACTCGATATACAGTATGCCTCTTTGACTAAGCGACTAGATGCATCTGCAATGCTGTATTACCTCCACTATGATCCTTTTCTTTTGTTTGGATGCCAGAGTATTACACAAGTCTACTATAAATTGACTCTCAGTAATCATGTCAACAAGGGTATGCCAGTTACAAGCTACTCTCCAAAAAACAACTAGGCCAGATGCAATGCACTACTGTAAAGACATATTACTACAATATTAAGTCAACACAAACTTTTATATAAATCATTTTCTTCAATAAGTATGGCAATAATGTATCAAATAGTTATACGTAGTTCACAAGTCATCTCTGCACAGTAGCTCTTAGTAAACAAAAAAACACCTACTATTTTACGTTCCCCATATTTTCCAATCTTTTCAAAAATTCAAGGATCCAATGTGACATTTGAAGCCAGCCTTTAACTTGTCTTCATGGGTATAATTAAAGGCTCCAGTATCCACCCACCCCAAATGTTCAGTACAGAATTACGTATTTTATTGTACGATTTATAACATTCTTCAAAATATGAACACATACCTCACACCTAGATATCCTATGGCGTCTTGATGCACAGTTTGGAAACCCCTGGCATATGTACTTTCTCTGCTCATCCACCCCTCCACGACAGCTAACCGTGCTTGCCGGTCTACTGGTACTGCAGTAATCAGCATGGCACCCTTGAAGTTTTAGCATCAAACAACGGAAGCTTAGCCCACTGAATGTGAACAGCAGTAAGGAGAGGACATTGCTTCACATTCCGAAGTCTTTCAGGAACTCCAAATTACCATTTATAACAGATATAATTTTTATCTACAAAGCATTACGAAAATCACCACCAAATGGTAGTCGAATGTAACCAAACAATGACAGTTTTAAAAATCCAACATCTTAAAAGTCAAAAAATTCTGGAAACTGGGGCATACATTGCAGCATTTGTAATTAACTTAGCCATGTAAATCTTATACTACAAGTCACAGCCATCTATTATCACACGCACACGTTACTATAATTTCAAAAAAATGTCAACTGGTGAGTGAGCACTGACAATGTTATTTGCAACAATATAGGGTTCCTACATCCTGAGTCAAATTAATTTCCCTCACCATTCCTTGAAACTTCCCTGGCCAAAAAATACATTTAAAAAAATCTGTTAAGTTTTACAAAAACAATGTTTCAATTGTATCACACTTTAATTGGCCTTCTCCTCCCCTTCAGCCATCCTTGCCTCACCTTTAATACAAACATCAGAAAGCAGGCGCCATACAGCAAAATTAATCAACTAACGCAAGCTTTACAAGAAATTTTGACTCAAACTGACTATGAAGAAGCGATTTCTGCTCTAGTAATATGCAAGCACATTTATTCACACCTTTTTAAACTACACAGCACATTTTACGTACAGTACACCATAACCATGGTTTACTCTTATTACATACTTTATTTACAATCATTCAGAATTCAGTAGAATTATGCCTGCTTTCTGATTTTATCTGTTGCTCGAAACTAAAATTTAATAAAACTTAACGTCCATTTACTTGAACAAAAAATTTTTCCAAACACTGTGTTCAAGAAATACATAGTTATTCAATAACACAGATTAAATTTTAAAAATTCATAAATAAATTTCCCACGACAAAATAAACATGTCTTACTACAAAAATACTACGAAATGAAAAAATTTCAAACAAGTTTTTTTCTCTGGTTTCCTTTTTCTCTTCTGTTTCCTCATGAGTTTCTAAACCAACTCTTTGATTTGTTGATCCAACAATCTCCTTTTGCCTTTTTTTTGTTAACTCATCACTTTTTTATAATAATCTTGATAGCGTTGTCGAGCACCTTTCACATACTCTACCCTCTTATCTATTTTCACATTTTCAATCAATAAAGCGAAAGGCCGCCGCTAGCTCCAGAAACAAGGAACGCTAACCCCTTTCAATCTTTTGCAAAATTTAAGGAGCTTATCACTTTAATAACACTAGATAATGCATTGGTGAACAAGAAGTGTGATGGAAAATGCAGCTTAATACTTAAATTTTGAATCCAACACAGTTTCAGGCTTCTTATTTCAAACAAAAGTTTAATTCAACACACAACTTAAGATGAACATGCAAACTTCCTTTATGACCTTAACATCAACTGCAGTAACCTTCAACAGAAATTGCGAACTTGAACATAATACATTGCAACTGGAGATTATGTACGTACAGTTATTACCTACAACAAAAAATACTATTTTTTATTTGACTTAACTAATAAAATTTCCCAGACTTTATAGCTACTTCCCTGACTTTCCAGACTGTAGGAACCCTCATCAGTAGCGTAAACCTTCAACTGCTTTGGCTACTTCACCATATCTGCCTTTGAAACCATGCTAGTGTATCAATTTTTGAGCCTTTATTTTATTTTAAAAATTCAATGAAATTACTTAAACCCCAAAAATGCTAACCAACATTTAACTGTATATTGTTTTAAACAAAAATATCAAGATAGTTATCAGGTAGGAAAATATACATTTTTATAAATAAAAAGCATTGTTCTTAACTCACTCTTCCAACATAAAATTTTTACTTAACTTGAAGTACACTATAACACACAATAAAATCAGGCACATGTTGTTGGTATGTATTTGAAATTATAATGTAATACAACACCACACTGTCGATAGCAACCACGACAAAATGAAAATGTTTATATGTACACAATATTGTTTGATAATGTCTTACCACTACAAGTGCTGACACTATGTATAGAAATTAGCCTCTTGTTGACCTAACGGAGTCTATTATCACTGTACTGAATGTACATTAACTATATTTTTGAGTGAGTATTAAATTTGTTCAGTATTAATACTAAGACTCATTAAAAAAAAATAAATACTTTTCATGATAAAGAAAGTTGCTTAAGGTATCGGCATTAAAATTTGAATTTTACACTTAATGAAACTAATGCTTACAGTAAAAAAAATCCAAGAAAATAAATTGGAATAATAATTATTTTATTTAATGTACTCCCCTTAAACTAATATATTTTAATGCCATTCCAATTCACATTACCTTAAAAGATTTATTTATGATTCAGATACCTCTTATATTTAAATTGCTAATTTAACAGTTCAGTCAACAGTCGTAAAATTAGCAATACATTTAATACATCAGTATTCATAATGCACAACTGGTCAAGGAAAATTTGTGATTTTTTAAGCATCAAAAAGAAAGTGTTCTTGGACAGGCACAAGCAGAATTTTTATAAATTAATGTGGGTCAGTTGCCAATAAATACAACTCTATGAAATTTTCACACACTGTTAAAAGTACATCAGGATAAAAGTTGATGAAATAGTTTACAGTTATAACACTTTTATTTTACTTTAATTATGGCCTAAAATATTATCATCATCCCGCGTACTTGCCTCTCCTTGATCACAAAAAGAACACACATTTTCAAGCCAATGTTTTTAATTATAACGGTTTATACCTCAGCAGTCTTTTGATTTCATAGCATACCTCACAGTTCCTTATAATTATCAATTATGCACATGAACCATACATACACACACAAATAAAAACATGTAATATGTGACATCAAGAAATGCTGTCAATCAAATCATTCAATGATATACTAAAGGACACAAATTAAGTATATAGTGCTACAAATCTGACTGCTCTTTGATCATTAGTGCAATACAACTTACCAACAGTACAGTGTAGTGAGAATAGTTTTATTTATTATTATTATTCAAACCAGGAAAACACAGGGTGGCAGCGTCATACTTTAACATGCACTTCTCTTCTACAATGGCCTCGGAAAAAAATATTTACAACGTAGCTAATAGTGAAGTGCCTTACAAAATACTCATAATAAAAAATCGTAGTACATTACGTATATAAATGCGTCTTTCTACAGCCTACAGTAAGTTTCAACTGTCTGAATTATTACTTTCTATCACCACAATGTTATGTAAAGTTGGAGTTTAAAATTTAATACTGAAACATTAACAATGCAATACTTTAAAAAACAAAGTATTATAGCACAATATATGTCAACAAGTCCACGCTTAAGAATAGAGACTAGCAAGTTTTGTAACGTAAGAAATCACGACAAAATAAAATTATACTTCAAAAAACTAAATCTCAACATCAATACAATGGAACCCAAATTTACACTTCTTTGAGGACCTGGAATAATTGTTGGGACGTGTGAAAACAAGGAAATGAGCAGAAAACGGAACTACAAAAAGTTGATGCAATAAAGGCGTCATATTTTACTGTCCTTTCAATATATAAAACTACAGTACAGTATGTGTCTAACATAATTTGTTACTAAAGATGGTATTTGATAAGTAACTTTCCTTTCTGCAGATAGATTTAACCATCACAAAATTACTATATATCCATCAAGATAAGGGACATTTTTGAGTACTGTACAATACATGGTTAGTACGTATGTAAAGCTCTTGATATATAAGATAATCTGAAAACCAATTTGTTTAATCTGTTTCACCACCTTTTATAGAATGAGCATTTATATTCATATTTTAATTTACGAAAAAATAAAAGAGTACTGGCTTGTTCTGTTTTCAGATAATATACAACGTTAATACTGAAAAACAGCCAAACAAAGGACTGTTAAACACACACAACACTGGGTAATTTTGTCACAAGACCAACATTTATTTTAATTACAAATACTGCACAAACACTCTATGGCACTATCAACATAATGTTCAACAAGTACCTCTGAACTTAATTCAATAAATTTGACAAAAATTAAACTAAAATTTTTATCATGTGGTAGGGCCTTAACAGCATAAATGTGTGGAACTAAGGTGGTAACACTAGAAACCACTTCAGAGCTCAAGGAAGTACAGTATACAACAAATGAAGTTTGATCATAACTAAAGAAGAGAACTCAACCCAGTTACTTTCCAGTAACAGTCCTTGTTCAATAGACAAATGCTTCACATGTATTCTAGTTTCAGCACACAAAAACCCTTATAAGACAAAACAGGACATTTTTATAACATCAACTTAATACTGATTATATCTGCAGCATTACCAGCAATTGTAACATAATGAGCAATACAATTTTTAATCATATTTTCCCACCTTTTTAAGTATAAAGCTGAACATCGTAGAGTCACACATATATGCAACATTCAGTTTCCAGTTCTTGGCTGTAAGCTAATCACGTAATTAATTGCCTGAAACTTTTTTTTCCTAACAGCAAAATTACAGTTCCGAGCATTAGTATCTAAACTCATGCATAACGTACTGGTAGCGTTGCTAAATTTTGCACCATGTCTAAAACAACTTTTACTTCCTTTTACAAACAAAATTGGAAACAAGGGAGCTTCTCCTACACTCACTACCAAAAGTTTGCTTCAGTACTTTAGTGACGTTAATTGAAACCAGTCTCAGTTGTTCCAAACTTAACTTCACTGTTTCCATAAACTACCATACAAATTAGATCTATAGCATTAAAAGTCACACTGATACACGGAAAGCAGAGAAAAGTATTCAAAAACTGTACAAGGTACAATTACAACAGTCATTAAAGTTATGTTCTAAGAACAAAACTACTGAAGTGAAAAATTAATACATTTAGTAAATAAATATTATCTTTTTGTAGTTACTCAACATAAAAATATATGTTCTGCACAGCTTAATTCAAACAACTAAATTTCTAATTAAAAAGTACTTCAAATTTTAATGTATAAAACAATAAAAATTTTTTTATTCGTGTTTAATTAAACAAATGTATTGTAAATTCAAAATGTATAAAAGCTGCTTATGGTTTTTAATTTAAATAAATTAATAACACTTAATTTGATTAATATTTAACAATATTTTCTAACATAACTGTCAAACAGCAGCTTTCGAATAGTTAAAAACTACTAACATTACTAAGCAAAATGTAAAGTAACACTTCCTCCGGATGTGATGTTCCCAATATCTTCCACAAAGCTAGCACAGTTCATGAGCTACAGCATATACGTATCTATAAAGTGCTACAGATGAAGTGAAACAAATGAAGTATGTTTAGTAAATTTCAGAAAATACTATGACAGATTGTTGGTTGATTTGTATTTAATTTCCATCATTAACTTTTTTTGTGGTAAACAAAACATATTGCCTTCAGGGTTGCCACTGACATTCTTCATTTTAATTCCCTGACTTTCCCTGACCCAAATGTAACAACTTCCCTGACCAAAGGCCAATACAAAAAATTAACCTCGGCGTGTCGTTAAAATTTGGGGATCGGCACAGCTCTAAAAAAATAATACATTTATGTGAGTAATCAATAATCAAGCTTACCTGATTATTTTATTGCAGCTCGTGTTCTGTTTCTACTGTAGATACTTTAACTCAGCCTAATCGGAAATGCATCAACGCATAACCTTTTTTTGCCAATTCTGGTAGATCACGTGGGTTTTGGTAGATCACAAGCTTCCACCTGCTTCCACCGACAGAAAAGGTCGGTAAAGGCCTAAAGGGCCGCCAAGGTCAGTCGAGATTTGGTAGAAATTCATTGAAGAGTCGTGTTCATTGATGGGTTATAAGTAGCATACAATACTAGATGATATTATAATAACATATTAATAATGAGCAGATGTGATATGTATCGTAAATGGTTAAACAACCTCTGCAGTGTATCTTTGTTGCCTGTGGGGCATTATTTTACCTCTCCCGAGTTTCGTTGGCGTTATCAGGATTATGCTGTTAAACATTGGGTTTTAATTTTATGTAAGTACGCAACTCTTTGATCACTCTGTATTTGCAATAAGACGAATTTAAAAAGTTAAGCAAATTTGAGCATTTTTTCATACGCCTGTTGACATAGCTCATAACATACCAATATGTAAACATTCTGAAACTCACAAAAATCTAGTCCCTGCTTGTCTACAAAATAAACCAATACACTAATTTTTTCAACCACTGATGTGTTCTTAGGTAAAGTCGGTGAAATAAAATGTTGCAGATATTGGTGGAGTTAGCGATGTATTTCCGAATAGCAGAGCAGTAACCAAAGCCATTTTCCAAGTGACACTTGTAACATGATTTACTTTTTACAATAGTAGGGCCATTTTTTAAACAAAAAGGTGGGCATTTCGTAACTGACTTCGTAAATAAATTCAAACATTTTACTATACTGAAACTTCTCTGACTTTCCCTGACCATAAATGTATTTCCCTGACTTTCCATGACTTTCCAGGTCGGTGGTAACCCTGGACTTTTGCATGAAAGACTAACCTTATAATGACACTTGTCACTAGAATCTTCACTATTTTACAATTGAGGAAACAATGTGTTTTATAGAAATTTCTTGTAAGTACAAATTTTTGGCATTAAATGTTTTCACATAGCATTATGTCAAATTCAATGTTGCATGTTACACAGGTGTACAAATAATAACTTACTTAAATCAAACACTGTAATAATTCACGTTACACAGCTCTTTGAATCAGTAACTTCAACAAGACATTGTGTAGCAATTTACACTTAATTTGAAAACTAAATTAATTATACTTATAATTACTTGTGAACATGAACAAACACTCAAAATGTAAAATAACTACTGATTTTAAACATAATTTAAAAAACCTCTTGCTGTGTAGCAAGTACAATGTGGACATAACTTACTTTTGAATCTATTCAACTGAACGTGTAGCACTTTTGAAATATAGCTACACGACCGGATCTAGCTCTTCCTAAGAGGGAGACTTAAAGTGCTAGGTGCCACCCCTTTTAATATAAACAAAGCACCCAAAATGCATAGATTGTACCGTACTCAGAAGTTGATATCTCGAGTTACAATAAAATTATATTTACTATTAACTGCAAGGTGATCTTCAAAAGTTCTCACTTTGTCACAAACTACCTATACATGTGTGTAAACACATTGAGCATGCAGTAGGTTCCCTAAAAATTCATTGGTTTGTATTTGGGCCAAACTTTTACCAACTTTTATGCACCAGCCAACTCATTTCCCCAAATAAAATTAATTTAGGCCCCATAGTTTTTCCATAATCACTCATCAGTCACAAATTGGACATTATGGTATAGTCAAAATTAATTAACTTGTAATTAACTTGCAGAAATAAGGTATTTTATTTACACTGGTAATAAAGGCTAGGAGTAACATCAAAACACCTTTACAATTATAAAGTGATACATTTTTGTATATTTTAAAAATTTATAAAAACCAGTATATATTTGCATAACATTCAGTTATGGTTGTTATCAACATTTCCAAAACTAATGTCAACACATCTTAAAATGTGTTGATACTTGACTATTTAACTACATAGCAACTGTTGTTTTGTGACTTTGATGAATGAATATGCAAAAACTTTGTGGCCTACAGCTTTTATTTTGGAAAATTACATGTTATTTAACATGTAAAAGTAGAACCGTGTTTGACGCTAATAAAAAAATAAATTTTTACAGGTCTAACGCCCTTAAGACTAATTTTGGAGCCATTTAAATTACGAACTTCCTCTTGACTTGACCCGCCCTGGTAGCATCTCTCTCTGTTGTCTTGTGTACAAAACACTTTTTCATAGTTGGTTTCAGTGTGTTCCAGTGTCTTCATCCAGCTCACTCCAGAACACTTCACAGAAAAATATTAATACAAAGTGCAGAGTTCATACAGTCAAATGACATTGTGAAATTGCTTGTGACGTTAGTACACTAAACTTTAACTATAATAAAGGTTCCCTAAACTGTGCTTTACAACATGATCACTCTTATTAGACATGTGCCTCACAACAGCGAGTGAAAATAGTAAATGTGGTAGTGTATGATCTAATGCTTTCCACTAAACCAGGCCTGAACTATACAGTGACAATTTATTTTTGTTTCACTATTACAGTATTTGCATTTTAAAAATTGCACCACATCCAATTCTGGTACTTTTTGTTGTACAGGGCTAGTATACAAAAATTTACAATATCAAAAAGTCTGGACGATCATTCACTAACATAATTAAAACAGTGTGACTTTTAGTAACTAGTCAACTGCCAATTTTCTGTGCTAATCGAGGGTGGGACATTGAAGACAATCAACTGTCTTAAAATAAAAAACTAGGTTTGTTAAACCGAGGTAGCAATGTTGTTAATTATTGAATCAGTGTTATTTCACAAAATCTAGGTACTATTGTCAAATAAAGTCATAGACTAATCACTTGCAAAAAAAAATTTTACTGCAGATTTAAGGCTTTCATGATAGTTTTTTTTTATTCTTAAACGATAGCAGAAATCAAAGACCTGTTGCATTATTTGTTGAAAATTGTTTTTACAATATGGTCTAATTTTTTCTAGCCAAAAACTGTAGAGTTTTTACAACTAATTAGTTTGTTAGTAAGAATTCCCTAATATGCTTAATCAGCTGAAACCATTATATATTTTGGCTTGAAAAAATAATTGACATAGTATATATATTATTTTAACAAAACTGCGCAACAGTTTTTCGATATATGCTCTCGTTTAGCATTTTAAGAGCAGAGTGTAATTGTAGCATTTTTGTTAATAAAATTATGAAACACCCCCACTCCCTCTAACTCATCAGAAATTTCCAAAGTTAATTCAAGTGCACATAAGAGTACTAATTTTTCTTTAAAGGTGGAATTCAGAAGTACTTGGCTAAAAATTAACAATACCAACATTACTTTTGCAACTGAAAATAATTAAGGGTAGAGTGCATCTCTGTCAGGAAAAGCTAAACAAATCAAAAACAGTTGTATTATTGAAAATTATTAAACACTTATTCATACCTTTTGCAAGACTAAGGATGACAGAAAGATACGATAAAATCACAGCAGAATTAAAAACTGATCTCCAAATTTTCCTTACAAATTATAGAAAAAACACATGCAGGTGATCTAAGACACCAAATATTACGTGAAAATCACTATCTATATTGGATTACTAATAAAAAATTTGCTAACTAAACATGATTTTCTTTCACCTGTGTAAACAGTCACTGCAAGTTTCTTCCTCCCCCCCCCCCCTAAATAATACCATCCCTTTTGGTTGCATGTTTCCTAGTTTACTGTGAGCCTATGCAAGTGAACAGTTTTAAATAAGCTACAAATATACTGTATTCAAATTCATAACAAACAAGTCAAGCACAGTCTAAAAATACTACTATACAATCAATTCATGGGCAAATATTAAATGTAAAAGTTGCTGAACATACGAACATACGTAAAGAATTCCCATGTTGAAAGAAAACTGCTACACTGTAAAACAGCAGATGATACTGAGACACATTTAACCTTAACACAGACCTTTACACAAAAGTTATGCTACATGTAATTCTAGAGCAGAGTATCACATACTAGCAAATGTGTCACATATTCTAAAATAGTAGTTTATTGTCTGAAGGCAATTGTCAACAAGTATCTGAGCTGTTTGTTTACAATGTTGACATATTCTATTGGTGGTACGCAGAAATACAAACACGCACTCCCTCTCTCACTATCACTGCACAGTTTGTTCGCTTAGCTACTTAATATATTAAATTATTTTTAATTTCCAGTTAATTTTCTCACTTCCACCATTCCATTCATAATATTACGCAAAACTTATACACTGCAAATGAATGCATTTTTTTCCATTTACTGTACAAATTGTCAAGTTTATTTACAATCTCACATGGGTTACATAGAACGTGTCACAAATTAAATGACATACATAGCATAGCCACAGTTCTTAAGACCGAAGATTCAGTTTTAGAATCTACCGACAATCTGTTGCATGCTTACGATAACATGTTGTTTCATCCTGACTGGCTGAACAGGGACCCACAGTTCACATGAGTACCATGCTCACATTTCATTAAATCAACCAGCTCCAAAATCAATTTCTCTGACCACTCATCGCTACATGCAGAGTGATCAGAAATTATTTCTTGTCATTTGACCGGTAGCCAACTTGTGTATACTCCAAATATGACTGCTAATGCAAAGGATTGCCATAAATGTTCATATTCCATGAAAACATTACAGACATGCTTTCTTGTTTCCACCTTTTTTTAGCTATATTTATTTTTCACGCCTAAACGAGAGCAGATATCAAAAATCTGTCAGGCATTTTATTTAAAATAGTCTTCTCCATATTGGCTGATTTTTTCAAGGCAGTAAATACTATAATTTTAGCCAATTATGTAATTAACGAAATTCTGGTCGACTTTTTAGTCAAACCTGTAAAATTACCTATTTTGAAAAATTTAGCTATCACAGCAAATAACATTTTAAACAAAACTGCCAAACTTTTTTTTATATCTGCTCTCGTTTGAGTTTAAAAAAAATAATAATTATCGCAAAAACAAGTAAAAACAAGATAGCATGGCTTAAAACAGCTATTCAAATAAATTACTGAAGTCATCTTACACACGTGTTTCTTCTCTCATTTGTACTGAAAACAAATCAGGACAACAGAGAAAACTGTTCTCTACACAACCCTACTGTTCTGTGATGAATCAGAATATTCTTGCAAAAACAATGATCTGTTGGGTTTAAACCTGGGACAAATTCAACAGACCCAGTACTCTGGAATGGGCAGGAGAGGGCAAGGAAGAAGCAGTTGTGACGAGAAGAACTAAACAGCTTAGAACGAAACAGAAGACCCAAACCATTCAGGCAACCCTCCTTGGCTAGCTGAACTCGGTTGGATGGTGTAGTTAGAAACCATAAGTTCCCAAGGCTAGCATAATGAAAAGGAGGGATTACCTTTTTTTACACTTATCAACGAACCTGGAAAAATTGTAAAATGCAGGAAAGTGTAACAGAAGGGTAGTTTATAACGTACAAGAAGCTAATGAGATGACAAAAAGGATGTGTAAAATGTGGTAAACATTTAGAGATGTAAAAAAGGGGCTCTATTTACTTCACTCACACACTGAACTTATTTCTTGTACAAGAAGTTAACATCAGATGTCCACACTTAAGCTCGATTTACACGACTCAATATCCTCGCAATTTCCATGCAGTCTGCTGATATTGCATTGCAGTTCACTCTAAAATTTCTCAGAATTTCACATGCGATGCAAGCGACGATGCAATCTGAAAGGACAGGATATGCAAGTGCAAGACCGCGCAAGTTGCACGAAAACAAGCAATGTCATTGGCCATTCGAAGTGGAGTTTTCGTGGGATTAATGAAAACACAAAAAAAAAATGGAGTGGACACTTGAGAGCGTTTTCCGGTTATTGGATGAATATACGCTTCCAGTGTTGTACAACACAAAATCAGCAAATTACCATTAATAACAGCTTATTTGCAGGATAGTGCTTTACAGGCAGTGGCCACGAGTGTGTCAGAAGCCTAACCAAACACAATTGCAGAAGATATAAAAATTAAATTTCGAACAATGAATGAGTTTCACAAATGAGCAACAGAAAAAAATAAGAAATTAAAAAAAAAAAAAAAAAAAAAAAAAAAAAAAAAAAAAAAAAAAAAAAAAAAAAAAAAAAA
>PNEQ01066150.1:0-15946 GCA_003012365.1 Medauroidea extradentata | reverse complement strand
TGTAGCACACGTGAAAGATTTCATTGCAATATACTGTGCAACCAATTTCATGCAATGAGCTGTACAAGTAGTCAATTGCATCTTGTAAATCCAGCTTAAGTAATATATTAGATATTATCATACCAAACGTAGTGATCAGTACACACAGCCAACTTTCTTACAACTTAAATATGTTAATGTAGATCCTGAAGCTGCTTTTGGGGTTAATCTGCACAATATTTACAAAGTATATTTAAAAAATTACAAACTAAAAACTGATACACTGTTGGTGGTGAACAAAAAACTTGTTCCAGTGAACTGATGCAGGGTCAGGCAATACTCATTTCATAGCTAATGACAGAACATTACTTATTTCTGTTGTCCAAAAACATTTGTGGACACACAAAAATTGATACTTGAAAAACAAGCAATTCCTATCACTCATTAGCTAACGTACAAATTATATGATGGCCACTAATATTTTCAATGGCAATCCATTCTTAATTCGCTACAAGTAGATGTGTACAAGAAAGGTGCCAATATGCCATACAATACTCCCTGATTGCAACCACATGTGCAGAGAACTCTGAAAGTAATGTTTTAACAACATTTGTACTCTAAACTCTTATCACCAAGCAATTGGCAATTGTGTAACCAAACTTTGGTTTTTGAAGGAAATCTTCATAAACTCCACAGGTTTGTTTTGAGGCATGCTCAGTAGTTTATTTGCATACTGATCCGAAGAATTTGAATTAATTTTAACAGAATGCTTTCAAAACATTTCAGTCTGCTATTTGCAGCCATACAATGCTGGCTCTCTACAAAATAATATATAGTTCACCCACAAGAATGTACTTTAACAGAATCTGGCTTTTTTTTATTACAAAATTTATTAAACTAAACAAGTTATGGCATTCGTTGACACAAAAAACAATGCAGTGATTCTTTGATATCACTATTTGGTTGCTTTTAAAAAAGTATCACAAAAATAACTGTAAAACTACCAGGCGTGCTATTAAAATGGTGCTAAAAAGTTGAAAACGAACAAACATTATGATGATATTAAACAGGATCATACAAAAGTCTTGCAACATTGGGAAATACATAACTGGAGAATAGCATTTAAGGCCATGCTCTCGTTTCCACTGTTTTTGCGATAATTATTTTTTTAAACTTAAATGACAGCAGATGTCAAAAATAAGTCAGGCAGTTTTGTTTCAAATGGTTTTTGCAGCGATGGCTAGTTTCTTCAAAACAATTAATTATATGATTTCGATAAAAAATGCAATTATCAGAATCTCGTTAATTACTTAAAATAACCTTAACCATAGCATTTACTGCCACTAAAAAAATCAGTCAAAATAGAAAAACTATTTTAAACAAAACTGTCAGACAGACTTTTATATCTGCCCTTGTTTGGATGTACAAAATTAATATCACTACCTTTTCCCCCCAAATACAACACACAGCGACAAAGCTCTATACGTCCCTATTGTACAGTCACTTCAACCACTGACCCTCATTCCTTATGGTGTACAACTTTTACCACATTCTGAACATAAATAAATAACAAAAACACACAGAAAAATGAATATTTCCATAATTCAACATAGAAAAACTGCAGTTCATATTTATATATTTTACAGGTACGCGAGGAAATATTTTTGTCAAAGTAATGCCATTTCTTTGCTAAAATGGCTTGTACAAGTAGAACATTTCAGTATTACAATTACTTAAGCAAAAGTTCATATCTCCTGTAAAGCACCGACAAAACTATTCTCTTTTTTAACTTTTCCCATACTGACTTCAACAGATGTGTTATCAGGGTGGCTACAGAGTTCCTGCAAAAAATTCCCTGACATTTGTATAACTGTAACAAATTAATTTTTTTTCTGAAAAATACTTAATCAGAAATCATATCTAACAGTACATTAAATCTGAATTTAAAATGTCTTAAATTAAATCATAATATTACTCACCAAATGATTCCTTGCAATGACATCAAGGAACTCATCACAGGTATAGGCTGTTCACTATAAACTGAACACTCAGCAGAACTTGTAATTAATTAAAAACATGTTTTATTGGGCAAACAGATGTTCACTTTTGAGTGTGTTGAAACGTTTACACTGGTTTTTAGTTACCCGGGGAAGTTTTCATATTAAAAATTGTAAAGACGTCTGCAAAACGACTGATAATAAATGTTATGCAGTGCTCACTTTATCGTGAATGGCCTATACAGAATTTGGTGTTGTACTTGTGTTAACAAATATTTCAAAAAACTAGTAAATTTTAAACCAAAGTTTAGACAGTTGCACCTATTCTCACAAAAAATGTAAGCCTAATAAAAACTATGTATGCATCCTACCAACACAACAGTAATTTCATATACAGCATATATACATTTGGAAGAAACATTTCAACTCTTCAGACGAAGAATCAAGTTTATTTTGAACAACAATTCATCACAATATCACTTTGAAATGTTTAATTCATATGTTATATTCCCAGTGCAACTAACGTAAAAGTGTAATATTTAAATGAAGACAATAAAATGCAAAAGGAGTCGGTACACTATGAATCTATATCAGTTTGAAGATTATAATTTTTTATGTAGATGAATGCATCAAATTACTGTGTAAAAATGACAACCTGAAATTCATGTTTTTAACAAAATTACCTGTACAGTAACTGTATCCCCTGATATTTCCCTGTTTTCCCTGCCTGTAGCCACTCTGGTTAGGGTTTAATTTATATGCATGCCATCTTTAAAACATCCATTAAATTGACCTTCCATGCAAAATACCATCATTTTCCAAAACTTGTCTGTGATATTTCCAAGATAAATATTTAGACACAACTGCAGACCAGTGATGCTGTATTCATTTCCAGCTTTAGCAGCTTACTATAACATTAAAACAAATTATTTCCATCTTTTTTAATGTGTTCAGCCTAACACATGGTAACAAGTTACAAAGAGTAAAAATAAGAAAGAGACAAACACTCAGATCGGGTGGAACGTTTGTATGTTCAAGGCAAAAAAGTTGACAGCTGTGATTTCTTTCGTTAGCAGGGAATGCTATTATTTCAAACACGGTGGCCAGCCCTTCCCTCTCCACAAATCCTTTTCTTACAGAGCAAAAAAATATATATATATATATTGTGACTTTACACCATCATTTCTTTACTCTAGACTGTTGCAATCTGTTAATCCTACAAAAAACCAGACAGTTTACATAAAATCAAATAAGAAATAATCATAAAAAATTTTACTACCAAGTTCATTTCTCAAATGATATGTTTCAGCTAAAATGAAGATTAATCACATGCCACATTAAACTTTGAATAATTGTGATTTTCCTGCCATTACGTGTCGAACATAATGATTTAGTGCAGCTTAAATAAAATGGAAACAAAGGAACTGAGCGCCATTCTTTCATCACGGGGATATGAATGGCTCAACTGACATTCTGCAAATAAAACAACAAAATATACAAGACAAACATTTCATATGCTTCAATATTACAGAACTAATAATTTCTCACACAGTTATGTACCGTACAGTGCCAAGAACATAAAATACAAGAATGATATACTTAAGTAGAGCTTAAAAATTAAAAATTTTTTCATCACATTAACACGTAGGCTTGCTACCAGACATTTCCAAAATAAAATTACAATCACGCACTAGCACAATGCTCATATATTGAATAACAGACCTGCAAGCATCTTTATACAACATATGACTTTTCATACATGCCAGTCCAATTAAATTTCTAGGACCACAAACTGAATACTGCGAACATTCTGTGGAGGGCATACTATTACCACAGTTTCATTTATACACAGACCAAGCATATTACATACATTTTTACTTCTGTACAAATTATCTGCATCACCATAACGATATGTTCAACACATGCCAATTTTAGTTAATACATTTTATTAAAAGTACGTCCCCACCTTTTCAATACACGACACAGCCATTTCTACATAGCCTACTAAAATATAACAGTCAAAAAGTTTGTAACACTGCAACATTCAATCACAACTCAGTAGGTGCTTGTAACAATCCAAACATAAATTGTGCTGAAATGAGACATACTATTTAAATATTTTAGCCCGCACGACAACACTGACCTGAAAAATAACCATCCGACAACTTCAACTTCAAAACTCATTTGTACAGCTGGTGCCACTTAAGGGCGTTGGACCCGTAAAATTTCATTTTATTTATATTTGTACCAAACACTGTTCAACTTTTGCACATCAGTTAACACGTCATTTCCCCAAATAAAAAAAAATTAGGCCCCATAGTGTTTGCATAATCACTCATCAAAGTCACAAAATGGCCATTGCGGTGTAGCCAAAATCAAAAAAAGTAATTAACTAATAAATTCAAAATTTCAGTAACTGATAGTCAGTGTATCAATGCATTTTATAATATGGTTGACAAAAGTTAGTTTTGAAAATTTCAATAGCCAAAAGTCAAAGTTATGCAAAAATTTACTCATTTTCATCAATTTTTTAAAAATACAAAAACACATCACTTTGTGTTCACGAAAGTGTCTTGAAGTAGCTCACCTCATTAAGAATTAATATGAATTATATTTTTTCTGCAAAATAATTATTTTTTATCATTTTGGCTACACCCCAACTGTCATTTTGCGAATTTGATAGGTGATTATGCTAAAACTATGGGACCTAATTTTTTTTATTTGGGGAAATGACATGTCATCTGATGTGTTAAAGTTGACTAGTGTTTGAAATATAAAATTTTGAATTTTTACGGGTCCAACGTCCTTAAAGCAACCCCTACACCTTTGTTGTTACAAAATATACTACTGTAGAAGAAAATATGGCAACATTGAGAAAGCTAAAAAGAAAATCATCTGGGTCTGGGGAGAGAGAAAACAATGGAAAATCAGTATTATACATGACGTTAAAAGTCCCAATGGGTAAGTCATATTGAGGCAAGCTGAATAGAGTTACCTAAAGGCCTCGGGTTCCTATTTACGCTGAATTGCGAGTTTAATGTTTAAATCCTGAAAAGAAGCTAAAAATCAAAGAAACCGTTATATAGAAGTGTTGAAAATTGTACTATGCAGCCTGATTTTTTCAAAACTTAAGTTTCTATAATTTTGGCTAACTATTGACCTAATTAAATTTTTTTAAAGTCAATAACTAGTCAAAATTATACAAACTTATGTTTTGAAAAAAATTAGGCTACGCAGTACAAATAATTTCAACATTTCTATGTACCAGTTTTTCGATAAAACTTACTAAAATAGCATAAATAGGGACCTGTGACCTTAAAGCAGAACACCCTACTCTCATTTAAATTTGCCTTAACCTGCTACTAATTTTTGAAGTCTAAGTTACATCAAAGGAACACACAAGAAGCTTAAAGAATTTTTTTCTAATAAATTGCTTAAGATCAACACTGTATTAGTCAAGTTTAAAGAACACCTTAACTCACGAAAGTAACTTTATTTTAATTAACTAAATATCAATTTAAATTATACAGAGTCAATTACATCAAATATTACACAACTGCAAAAATTATTTTCTAAGTGAATGGAACAGAACTTGTTTCCCTCTAGCAACAATGTTAGCATTTGTAACAATATCTCAGGAACTCTAAAAGCCTTTCTGATAATGTAACTTGCTGCGGACATAAATTTTAAGGTAGCTCTAGATCACAGTATTAAAAACTGTATAAAAATCCAACTAGAATCCCATTAAAACGTGGATGTTAGGTAGCATAGTTCCAATCTATTTTATTTTTTTCCCAGTTGCATAACAATGCATTTTTGGGCTTATGAATGCTCTGTATATGGAAACACCCACATGGAGTTTCCATAATCATTCACCAAAACATCTAGCAAAGAAAATTACCTGTCTACTGCTTTATATTATGTTAAGGACCTTCAAGGGGCAAAAATTCATAATTTTATATTTGTGCGGCAAAGCGTTAGTTCTATGTACATTACATGTAACTAAAATATCCAATCGTGAAAATTTTTTACCTCCCATAGTCTTTCCATAGCAGAAGGTTAAAGTCAAAATTTCCAAACTACAGGAACATAGAAATAACAAAAACAAACTTAGTATAGAAATAACGTTGAATGAACTAATTTTCAATCAAATTACATGTTATGAATTATATGTTGAAAGATTAAAAACAGACAACAAATTTTCTTTGCATTTTTTTTAATTACAGTAAATTAAAAAAAAAAAAAAAACTATCATCATTTTCAGAACTTTAACAAAATACAAAAGTTTTATTTGAATGTACGGCCTTTATTATCTAATTTTAATGTGAACTATTTCATTCGAGTAAGTTGGTTTTTTGCTATTTTCATGTTCCCGTAACTTGGTCATTATGACTTGGATATGCCGCCATGGGAAGACAATGAGAGCTAAAAATTTTTCACATGTGAAATATGTAGTTACAAGCAACGTCTATAACCTATCACTATGTCGTACAAATATAAAATTATGCATTTTTGTCTCTTGAACATCCTTAACATTTTATGCAGCGGTAGACGGGTAACCCTTAAAGAGAGCTAAAGACCGTCCTGGGCCCAAATTAAATGTCACCAAATGCTATTTGCACCGAAGCAGCGCAGAATAAGTGCAGAACAAGTTAAAACGGATCTTCTATTGTATGTGTGCATATTTAATTGGCCCCCTGGAAGGAGACGCCTTATCAAAATAGTTATCTAATGGACACCAAAAAATACACTCACTAATACAATTAAGTATATTAATGTGCTCAGTAAAACACATTTTTTAAAATTAGTATTACTGTTGATCCGCTTAACATTTGAAGTATAGTAATTTCTCAGGATTTGTGAACTAAGTACTCGTGAATTTGCTTATTCCGTGGAGCCATTTATTCAATACTCATTTAAATTTGTGTACTTATTTTTTTCACTTCCCGCAGAATGCACACACATAATTTATTGCTGTCACACAAAGCCCAAATAGATGGTGGCCTATTGGCAACGGAACACATGTTTTATGTGTCTGTGGTAACCTCTACTAATCCGAGCCCTACTGTCTTCCCCACACTATCTCCAGCTGCGTTGTATGAAAAACTAATCTTGAAGAGATTTTGGTCAGCACTTACCATCTAGATCTTTAACACTGGTGAGGGATGACATGAGTACGGAGCAGCTCCGGAATGAAGGGTCAGATGATACGAGAGATCCATGAACAAACCCGCCGACCAGCAGCATCATCCTGCATAATTTCCACATGTGAAAATCCAGGGACCGACCCAACAGAGATTCAAAGCAGAATTGTCTTGATGGGATGTAAGCGCTTTAGCCACTGCGGTAACTGCGGCCCCCATGAAAACTAATCACTGTTGTACACTATACCGTTTGTGAGCGACATTTGCAATGTGTGGGCAAATTAAATGTGGAATGACGTTCAGTACCAAAAAGAGTAAAATGATAGTTGTCACGAGAAATGTTAACAGAAGAAAGTTGATGGAGCAAAACTTAACCAGGTGAGTAGCTTAAAACATCAATGAGCATCTAGAAAAGTAAGGGAGGAAACAGGTAAGAAGTAGGCTAATAAGGAGAGGACAGCAAAGTGACGCTTTCTAAAGTGCGTTATTGATATAACATGGAAGAGGGAAGTACTACTCGACAATAAAAACTAGTGAGAGGAAGTAAGTGTGGCGCTATCAGTAGGTAGACACGTCATAGAGGGGAAATGTACTGCGCCTGACATGAGTTCATGGCACACGGTCAGCGGAGATGTAACACAATGAAAACCGAGCCAGCAGCCTGTGCCACTGTATTATGGCCAGTGCTGTACATCAGTTGCACGCTGTAGTCACGGACAACAAAGCGGTAGTTCACATTTTTCCCACAGGACTAGTTGTGGTCGAGTAGTACCATTAATGAGCAAGCAAGTACTATGCAGATCAAACTTCATGCCTATTTAACATACGTAGCAGGAAAGTGGGTTTTGGACAGAACAGATAGAAAAATGGAGACAATGGGCTTGAACTTCGCTAGGAGTATGATGGCTGTCACAATAAGAGAACAGATGAAGAAATACTTGGTATGAGAAAGAGTTCAGTTCCAGAGACTCCAACAAATTAGAGGAAGCTCGAATGAGGTGACATGGGCATTTTAACAAAATGAAAAGTAAGAGGATTTTGAGGAAAATGTAGAAATTGAAGTACAGTGGATGAAGACCTAAAAGAAGGAGAAAGTCAAAAAGGAAGTGTGGTGGGAGGACAGAAGACAGCTGAGACACAATATTTCCCAGAAAAACTATAAAATGGTTCTTAGATAAGTATGGCAGCACGTAAAAACCACATGGAATATTTTTTACAAGTTTCCTGTTACCTGAAAACCTCAACACTTTGTTGCAAACTAGATGCTCAAGTGCTAAGGAATTGGAGTTGACGGCAGCAGTATCAATGACCGGATGATCACAACAAAAGAAGCGGTTTATCAAAAGGAGACTTTTGCAAGAAAGGAAGTGGCACTTAACTGCATCTTTCTTGTACCCAATACACACTAACTACAATAAGAGTAGGTACAGCATTACAAGTATTTGATCACTTTCTTCAAATAAAAATTTGTTTCTTTCGCAACCATGTACACAAAAGTATTCACGAGTCCTCCGTAAGCAATATAGTACTGTATGCTAACTTCTTTACTTCAAGATTTGTGTAACGAATCACCATAATAAAAAACTTTATAAAATAATATGGATTTATGCTATTATAATATTTACAAAACATATTTTATAAACAGTAAATTTATTTTAAAAAAAGTGTGAGAACCTACACTAGTTTTCCCATATTTACAGCCTCAGTATTCAGGAATTTGTTATTCGCAGGATTCTAAGAATCTAAACATTGCAATGTGATGGAATTACTGAAGCTAACCTTGACCCAACAACTATTAAATTCCAATTGTGACTAGTGTTGCTGGCCCGGCAAGTCCAAGCCAAGCTTCAGCATGTACCACATTGTAAAAACTTACAAGAAAGTGTTAAAAACAGAAGGCAATAACTATGTAACAATAACTGTTGTGATACTGTAACTTTGGCTTTTAGTTCCCCGACCTACACATTCCACAGTATAGTAGCAGCAAGTGTGGTGTGTCTCCCAGGCAAACGGAGCTTAGCAATAACCAAACACAGTCCTCGAATTGTCTGTGGAGCTGTTGGACTAGTATGGATAGGTCAATCTCCAAACAATAATATTCAAGTGGTGAGGAACAAATTCTCCAGAAATACGAACTTTATCACAATAAATGTCTATCAGTCATGACCGGCAAACATGTTAATGCAACATGCCAAAAGCACTTAGTTGGCTGTAATACGGTTTTCCTTGAAAATATGAACACACACTACCCATCAAAACTTTTGAAGATGCTGCACTATCTAATATTCTAATGTAAAATAGTTCCCAATAGTCATACCATACTGTTTTACATTCGCGTTAATTGTACTGTACTTGTGTTCTAAAATTTCCCACGTAGTAATAAAATGTGGCATTACTGTCACGGGGCCCTTATATGGTACCTCATTAATACGCCTAACAAAACTGCTTTATGGACATCATTCAAGATAAATTCTAGTATTACTGCCATTTTCTATAATACTACTTTAAAACATTTCTTATTGTTCTAACATATGAACAGTACGGAATCAGTTATGCAACGTCACGGATGAGTGGTCGGCAGACAAGCATAAAAGCATCTTAGAGCAACAGATGTGTTAATAGCTTGCACTAACCTTTTGTACTTGATGCATTGTTACGCATAAGCTGTGCAACACACCATACTCTGCGACATAGCAAATCTCACACGTAAATTTCTTACACTTCATATAAAGCAGCATATATGCAACATGAGACTTAGTCTTGTACAAAATGTCTCGTACAAACTTTCAAGCATCTTTTACACGATACACGTATAACTCGTGCAAGATGGCAAATTCTCCAGGGACAATTTCTCACGTAAGTTGGATCGCGAAGTGTGAATATAAATTGAGCATGTCCTATTATTTCAGTTTCAGGGAAGGAAACATTCCATTGGTAGTTCTCCGCTGGCAAACTCCTGATCAACTGGCTAACTGAAATCTGCAAAGAGTTGATTTGGCCAGTCACAAGTAGAAAATACATGTTTTTAATTAATAGTTAGAGATTATGGTATATCGCGAAACTTTTTTGTGCCAACATGCCCTTGAAAACAAGTTTCTTGTGACATGTATGATTGTGTGATATATGTCTGACACAACGTAGTTGCCTGCAAACCAATAATAGGCATAATATATTACAATAGCTGGATTTTTATTGGCTTAATCAAATAGGGCAACAGCTACACGTATAACTGAAAGCCAGTACTTTCTGGTAAGCTGAACATGTATTGAAACTCAGCAAACAGTCAAGCTTTCCAGCGATAAACCATTTCTATTAATAGTAGATACTGGGAAGAAGAAATAGCATACATATTCAGAAAATATTGTAAGAAATTATTGTCATTGTAATAGTGAATTAAAACTAAATTCAAATATTTTTGCTTAAGTAATTGCTATTAAGTATCAATAGAGGCCAACACCAGTTTCCTTCAAGTTCAAAATTTGCTGTGACATCTCTGTGTGAAACGTTTTTTTCAAACAGAACCATTTCTGTATTTCAGCGCAGTTCACATGGAAAACCTCGCACAATAATACATTTTGCGTACTGTACGTGCTGCTTTACACAACCCAAGCTCTAATCATGTATGAACTATTTCATATAATCTCTAATGCTAGAATATCAAAACAACGTAGTTTCTTAAACATGTCACACAAGTTCTTTACTTGCGCTAGACAGGTTTAGGGACTGTTCATGGTCAACAGCAGATTCAATTTGTTTCAAAACAAACACCAACAAGTTTGTTACAATATTTATTGTACAGCTATTCAGAAACTACTGTAACAAACTTATTTCCGCTTCCCAGAATCCACAATGAATTAAATAATTGCTCTCATAACAGCAATATATGACTTGCCTAATTTACCACCACACATTACGATTTACTAGGCTCTACATGATGTACAGTTGGTCACATGGCCAATGCAAAACTAGCAATTTAATCTGTTATCCCATACAAGTTGTGCGATCTCAAAGCAAAATACTGGACATGGAATACCTCTTTATCTTCATTGACAAATTCTCCCGTGATATTTAGTACAAGATCAACCTCTAAAATGACTTTCACAGTTTCACCGGCCATCATGTCAAAGACGCTATATACAATGTCCGTCCAGCATAAGTACACTTGAAAGTCATGTTTGCTACCCAAGCAACATTTTTATGAGATTATCTACAAAACTGTCATGGCCTCTCACTTGCTAGCAGAAGAATGTGGTCCAACCCCAGAAACATGCTGTCGCTCAACTATGCACCACTTAAAATTGGTTCGCTACAACACTTACTTTAATGCTTTACCTATCACAGGTCGCAAAATTATTTTACAGAATTTGAAATTACTCAGTATATGTGCCGCAGTTAGAGTTGTTTTTTTAATTAAAATCTTTTGTTTTAACGACGAAAAAATTATGTCACTGTGAGGACATACAATATCAGCGTATGAATATATGCAGTCCAGTAAATTTCAAGAATCTCTACTCATCATATACCGACCAAACTGTTAACTTTATTAATTTTGTTCATTAATAAAAATGTTTATTGGAACATTATAAGTAGTCCTATGTAAAAGTTTTTGTTAGGTTATTTTAGGTTATGTAACTTAACCTAATGTAGGCCTACTCAAAAAATGTTTCTAGAGACATTAGCAGTAGTCCTACATAAAAATATTGTTAGGTTACATTACAATAGGTAACATAACCTGACCTAATTTATTGTTAGGTTGGTAACATTAAAATGTTTTACATTGGACTACTTCTAATGCCTAAAGAAACATTTTTAATCAGTAAACTATACCTGTAAAATAAATAGTTTGCCCGGTACACTATGAGTAGTGATTCTTGATATTTACCAAAAGTTTTTACTAAAGTATTTTGAGTGCAAAGAAATTGTGACATATGACAGAATTCACTTTGAATGCATACTTGACGCAACATCAATGCCTTCTCTATACTCATACCTATACAATGCACACTCAACAAAATATGAAATATATTTTTTTCCACTCTTAACAAATGCTTTGGTGGCTAAATCAATTTTCATTTGTCACTGTTTTTCACTGAAAAAAAAAAAACAGAGATATCATCTATGCGAGCACTCCGTTCAATAGAGCAGAAGTTTTGACATTCTTAGGAAACTGTTACCAGCACAATTCACAGTCAACGTGTAAATAAAACACGCAGTCGGAAACAGGAGAAATTTGCCGTAGAACACAAAAAACAACAAATTGAACAACAGATAAAAATGACAAGAAGAGGTACACGTAACATCAACGGTAAAGAATCAACTAAACACTGAATGAAACGCGATGAATGACCGATGAAGATTTTTACAGTAATTTTTAACTAAGGCTGACAAGAGTACAAAATCTCAATTTTCTACAATATGGTCAAGAATATGATTGCTCAAGAGACTGTTAAACAAATAGCTGGAACTGTGTGTTCAGAATTTGCAGCATTATGCTGCAAACTCTAAACACACAGATCCAGCTATTTGAAGTGTACAAGCGTCCTATTATCCTTAAAGTACCAAAATGTTCAAAGTAGAGGGGTGCAAATGATTTAATCAACACTGTATCAAATCAGTGCAACACAGTAGAACTCATTTCACCTGAAATTGTCACAAACTATATGAAGTTAGTACTAAGAAAAGATGATAGAGGCTCACTTAATACACATTACACTGCTTATTTCTTGTAAGGAGCATACTCACATTTCGCAATACACATGCCTATTTTTTTATAAAAGCTGCATTAAAATACTAATTTCAAAATTTCTTAATTTGTAACAATTTCCTTGGCGACTTTGTTTAGTACTTATTAGTTCTGATAACAGGAGTTAAACTGCAATTTTCAAAACACAAATACATGCTCGATTGTTTGCCACATCAAATAAATACTGTAAGCAGGGGTGACTGTCGACTTGTGGGGTGACTCTGGGACACTTTAATATTATTTTTACTTTATGTAATAATCAACTGTGAGTAAATATTAATTGTCATGTGGATTTTGTATTGTGTTCAGAATTTATCACAAGTAAATTTCTTATTCAGAGTTAACGTGAGCGAAAAATAACCTTTCGTAATGTCCTAGTCACCCAGCTTACGGTAACAGTTTCACATCATCTCACCAATAATACCAGCTGGTTAGAAATACTCTAATGGCATGGCAAGTAACTCACTTGTTTTTTGCAATAGAAGTGATTAACTGTTCCTCCTGCAAACTTGTTTACCATTTACTTAAACACCATACAAATAGACTTTTTTAATGCATCATATCCATGTTCATATACTTCAGAACAGACTGAATTGTTCTCAAACATGTAAGCTTACTAGAATTCTTTACCAATATCCAAAAGCCACACATTTTAACACAGATGCCACTTCTCTTCCAACCAAAACTTTTGAAAATAGCCTTTCAAAATTACTTTATATTTAGAAACTATAACCATGATGTAGAAACAAGACAGCAACTAAATAATACTTCATTCACAAGAAAAGTCCTACTTTGTAGCTTTCTCACCAGAGATACACTCCAACACCTGAAGCTATTGCACAAATTTCACCAAAAAAGCCAACATTAGTGATGAAGAAATATGAGTGAGGAGGGGGGACATATCTTTTGGGAATACTCACAATGAATAGCTCTTAACACAAACTCTTCTATAGCTGGCACTTATTTGCTGTGCAGTAAAAACCATTCGTGAAAGTCCCTATATAACACAGCCTTTGCATGGCTACTGCACTTGAAGTGCACATTCTCCAACCACACATCAATTTGCTTTACAACATAACGAAACTGAAATATGTGTACACATGAAATTTTATTTAGCAAATCCTACTTACTTCAAACAATTCAGGATAATGTTGCACTTCATTTTAAATTGAACAGTATACCTACACTGAAAAAAAGAGGGATAGGGCGGAGAAAGAGGATTGTCAAGTTACTTGTGTGAAGATAATACACAGCTTATTATTCAAGTTCTTGCAAAACCAGTAGGCCCATATTTTACAATAGGCCATACATCAATCAATATTCACAACTTTTCAATCAAATCAACAATTAATGTAGAGATTTAAAAAAAACAGCCTGTTATTAGCAACTGACCCTTTCCAGTCTCTGAAAGCAAACAATTTACGATAGGTTAGGTGTTTACCACCAAGGTGTACATTTCAAATAAAACCTGCATGTGTAGTACTTTTACCCATTACTGAGTATAATATGCCAAGCTCATTGGAATCATTTGCTACGAGCAATTGTATATACAGATCAGCACATTTGTTTGCTTATCGAAAAAACATGCTATTCTTAAAGAACTGTTTGCAGTGTGGCATATCTCTTGTTCCCACGCAAGACTCCAAAAAAAATAATAATCCAGTTCCATATCAATTGTCCATTGCATATCTCCGTGTCCACTCTTTCGCATTCCGTATAGCTTCGGCTTCGTTCACTTTCCAAAGTTCGGCTACATCATTTGCGAGTGGGTCGTCCGGGTTCGGAGCACTGAGCAGGGCTTGAATAGAAAGGAGCACCGTTCGAATTTGAAGAGCGGGGCTCCATTTATCTTTCAAAATGTCCAAACATATACGACCGAGTCTGTCTATGTTGGGATGATAAATTTTTGTGATAAAGCGAACTTTAGGTGCAGACATAGGATAATCTTCTGGAAGAAATAACTCCAGCTTAAACAAACCTCCTTCGAAAGGCGAATCTTCTGGACCAGTAACAATAACATGGAAATATCTGGCATTATTTTCATCCGGCACAGCGCTTATTCCGGGTACTGGCTCTTGCATCAAGCGCTGGGTTTCCTTGATTATTCTTCGTGGAAGTGCTGTCATTTTAATAAATTTATAACAAGCTTCCCCAGAAGCAATCTGTCTTTGCTCTAAATTTACCCAAATGTCAAATTACAAATAGAATTACACTTCACAAATAAATAAATCTTTTCCAAGACGATAATCTCAACAAAATTTTAACGATGCTATTTTGTCTTCGCAGTCACACACCGGATGTACAAAATTTAATCCATAGACAGGAGACACAAAGAATGCCGCAATTGTCATCAATTTTTAACGATAGAGAAATAATGTATATTTTAGCTAGGGGTCAAATTTTTGAAATTGTCGAAATGATTTTGCTAGAGGAATGACATCATTTCGGTGTCGGAATGAAAAATTATATTTGCGTGTAACTTATAGTGCTTTATGTTGTGTGAAGCTTTAGCGCGCTAAGCGATAAGATCTCCCTGTACCCGCCAAAGCTTCAGGAATTAACTGCTGGCAGCACATAGAGAAGGTTTGGCTTCAGTCGCCTGCGGCACTTTCAAGTCTTTATCCTCAATCATTTAAACCAATTATAAACTCCCATTGCTACAAACATTTTAAAATCTCAGTTTTTCAAGTCTCGGAATCTTTCAGTATCTGACTTCAATGTCCGAGGTATACCCCTAACTCCTGTCGACTCATTTCGCGCCCAGTAGCTTTTATTTAATATATGTTTATTTGTGACATCAGGATTATTTGCAGCGTAGCCCTTCGGATGGGCTAAGTCCTAGCCATTTCAGCCATCGCCATGTAGTTAATATTTCAGTGGAGTAACTATGACGCGGGTCGTCCCTGACCTCCCCTGATCTGAGCCCGTCGTGCGCATCAAGCCCAGCGGCTTGCGCATATTGGAACACACCCGCCCACGTGCGCGACGAGGTAGCGGCGCCTAGACGCCGCCCCCGCGACGTCGAGTGGACGTAATATGTGCCTCGGACCCAGAAAACGACCATCCATTGGTAGGAAAGTGCC
>PNEQ01066149.1:56440-67367 GCA_003012365.1 Medauroidea extradentata | reverse complement strand
AATTTTCAGCGAGCCTTTTTAGGCAAAACGATTTTAGGCAAAACGACTTTAAGATTTGAAAGTTCAAGCAAGGGGATGGAATTTTAAGCATACGAATTTAGGCAAAACGACTTTAGGCTAAATTACTTTAGGCGAAATGACTTTTAGGCGTAATAACTTTAGGCAAAACGAATTTAGGCAAAACAATTTTAGGCAAAACAACTTTAGGCGAAACGATTTTAGGCGAAACGCCTTTAGGCTGAATGACTTTAGGCCAAATGACTTTAGGCAAAAGGAAGGTGCCAAAATGTTTAGGCGAAACGATTTTAGGCAAATTTAATTTAGGCAAAACGACTTTAGGCTAAATTTTGTGCAAGTTAAGAGAGTGGCTGGAACTTTAAGTGAACAAATTTAGGCAAAACGATTTTAGGCGAAATTACTGAAGGCGAAACGACTTTTTCGGGAGTAAAGCAAACGCATGAAATCTAAATCGAACTGATTTTAGGCCAAACGACTTTAGGCTAAACAACTTTAATAGAAACGATTTTTAGGCCAAAAATTTTAGGCGAAACGAATTTAGGCGAAACAATTTTAGGCAATACGATTTTAGGCAAAAATACTTTAGGCGAAACGATTTTAGGCGAAACGATTTTAGGAGAAATGATTTTAGGCAAAACGAAGTAGATAAAATGTGTTTAGGCAAAACGTTTTTAGGCAAAACGACGCGTCCCCCTTCCAACTAAGACGTATAACTGGCTACACAGTCATCACATGCCCGCAATATTACCCAAAAAAACTCGCTTTCGCCAGACACGCAAAAGCCATACGAACACAATTAGAACATAGCGTCCGTCGTAAACAAATAAACGGCCCAGTTCGTGCGAAAGTCGATGAAGTTTGCTTCTGACGTCCTCATTTAATGTGTGCCTTAACACTTACGTACGTACGTAATTTAAGTGCGGGGTATACAACTCTTGGTCGGGGAGGGGGGAGGAGTGGGGTGGCTGGATCGTTACTGCCAACTGGATCGCGAACTCTTGGGAAACAATCATTCTTTTTTTTTTTTCCCCCTCTCCTTTTATAGCGCGACCCCTCGTTCGAGGGGTCGCAGGTGCGCGCTGTCTCCGTAAACCCGCGATTATGATCCGTTTACTGCCTCTTCTATCGACAAGACAAGGGCAGAGGCTATTTGCAGAGTTTAAGCGTCGCGCCCAAGCGGGTTAAGTCCACGATGGTAGAGGAAGGTAGACGTCGTATTTGTTCTAAACGTTTTACGACGTCTTTCCAGAGCATTCAACTTGGTCCGCGGATGAGGAGTGTCGGCAGAGGGAGGGGGGACGGTGTATTAAGGCGTTATGTTGGTACTTCACTGCACATGTCGTTAACAATCCGGGCAGCGATAGCTTCGTGGAGGATCAGTATCCCCGCCAAGTTGGAATAATGGAATGTCATTTAATTTGGCCAACAAATTTTCTGTAATAGTTTATACTCGACAACGCAGAGAAAATAGTTCCTTGAATTGTATACAGTTGGCATTGCTTGACCACTATTGCTTATACTTTACCTGCGCCCTTACGACACATAAACACGGTAGTTAAAGGGGTTTGTATGTCATGCTTGACAAGAACCTCATCGCCTTTGCACGCGGAAAGCATTGTTTGAAGTGTGTTGTTATTTTTGTAGGTTATCTTATTGACAGTAAGGTAAACAGTTTCAAATAAAAAATAACACGCATGACATAACAACACCGTTCACAAACCTGGGATGTAGTCCTCTTAAGGGCGTTGGACCCGTAAAATTTATTATTTTTATATTTGTGCCAAACACTGTTCAACTTTTGCACATCAGATAACACGTCCGTCATTTCCCCAAATAAAAAAAAATTAGGCCCCATAGTTTTAGCATAATCACTCATCAAAGTCACAAAATGATTGTTGCGGTGTAGCCAAAATCAAAAAAAGTAATTATCAAATAAATTCAAAATTACGGGAACTGAAAGTCAGTGCATCAATGCATTTCATGACATGTTTGACAAAAGTTAGTTTTGAATATTTTAATAGTAGCCAAAAGTCAAAGTTATGCAAAAATTTACTCATATTCATCAATTTTTTAAAAATACAAAAATTTATCGCTTTGTGTTTAAAAAGGTGTCATGAAGTAGCTCACATCATTAAGTATCAGTATGAATTATCTTGTTTCTGCAAATTAATTATTTTTTATTATTTTGGGGCTACACCGCAACTGCCATTTTGTGACTTTGATAAGTGATTATGCTAAAACTATTGGACCTAATTTTTTTTTTCGGGGAAATGTCATGTTATCTGACGTGTTGACCAGTGTTTGGCACAAATATAAAATTTTTAATTTTTACGGGTGTAACGTTCTTAAGGCCTTGTTACTGAGTTTTGCAGTGATTTCGAAAATATTTTTTTATTGCTACCTAATACTCGTATCAAAATTTCGCAGCACAGTTTTGACACTTATATGTTATAATTTGTAGCTGAATTTTTTTGTAGAATTATACTGAATGGTTTTTATATTTCATTACCCAAAGTACCACGTTTTTCGACGTGAAAATGAGCATAAATGATGGGAAAAAATTTTTTTTTTGCTGGCGAATATTACATTATTTAAAAAAAACGCACCCACAGTATTGTGCATCGTGTGATTGCACATTGACTCAAATTTTTTCAAAACTTTTGGTTAAAAAATATTTGAGTTATTGGCACCAGTCTGAAAAAAACTCGGGAACAAGCCCTTAATAACTCGTAGAGTACAACTACATAATAAGTCAACTCCACGCCGTTTTGTTCCTGTCTGCCCTCCTATTCTGTGAACAAACATTTCCTGTCTCGTCGTTTAGAGAAACTAAACGAAGTGTTCAACGCTCTTCCTCAAACTTCCCCACACCGGCTGAAAGCGTTATTTGTCTCCTAACTGATCGTTATCTCCAACTATCAGCTGAGTGGAACATGTCTGTTTCTGAAAGATTCGTGTCTCATTCCTTCCACTGAATTTGTTTTGACCGCTTAATGATATATAAACTTTGAACACTGCAAATTGACCTTCTTTCAGTTTTCATACATGCGTGTTACGAAATTGTTTTTTTTTTATGTGTAACTATTAAAAGTGTTTCCAATGTGTTTATCTACGAAAAGAAGACACACTTCAAACTGTAGCTGGAAAAATACCAGCCGTAATCGTAAAACTAAATCTCTGTCCATCAAACGAAAATAAAAGCTAAGGTCCAAAAACTGTTAAGGTAGGGTCTCATCCCATGTGTTGATTTTTTTATTTTTGACCTGAAATGTGTGATTATAGCGTGAATTTTATTTGGATTGCACTACAGTGCAATGATCGCAGTTGAACTTTTAACGTATCTTTAAACAGAATTCAGACAAACAAATGTTTATTCTTAATTTTCTCTACTAATTGCGGCCTAACCAAGTTAAACTGTAATGTTTGTACCGCAACGCAAGGTAAACATAATTCACTTTATATTCGCCAATTTCACAATTTTCTTCTCAGAATTTACAAACGGTAAAAAGTAAAATGACTCAAACGTGGGACGAAACCCCGCCCTTAGGGAGAAGGAGCCGTAATCTCTAGTCTCGTCTCTCACGCTCTCTCTGTCTCTTGCTCTCTCTCTCTCGCTCTCTGTCTCTTGCTCTCTGTCTCTCGCTCTCTGTCTCTCGCTCTCTGTCTCTCGCTCTCTCTGTCTCTCGCTCTCTCTGTCTCTCTCTCTGCCTGTCTGTTTCTCTCTGTCTCTCTGTCTCTCTCTGTCTTTCTCTCTCTGTCTCTCTTTCTCTGTCTGTCTCTCTCTCTCTCTCTCTGTCTTATTTTGAACTTTTAATAATTCTTGAATGTAAACCAATAATTCTTTTGAAATTATTCTGCATGACAAATTAATGAAAGATTCCATTATTATTTATGCCAAAAAGTTTTTTCCAGGATGTATCCTAAGTCTTGTCAAAGACAAAAATTTGATAATACAGCTTGAATAAATGTTGTGTATCGAAAACAAAAAAATAAAGAAAATTGTCTAACTCTCCCCCTCACGGGTTAATAGTAGCAGTCTTTAACCTTTTGTTGGTCTCGCCTCTCTTGCAACCGAGAACTGTAGGCCAGTAATGAATTCCAACGAGCAGAACGAGTGAAATCTGAGAGAAATGGACAATAAAAGCCGATGGAGGCTGTAAACAGATAGCAATCAACGTGGTAGTTCCTCCCAGGTGCGTATTTTGCGTTGTGCTAAGAGCCGAACACAGACATAACACGCTTTATCTAGAAGCAGAACTGCCGTGTTCATGCTGCGATAAAGATAGTCATTATGATAACGGAGGGGAGAGTTCGAACGAAAAGTAAGAATTCGAGAGAGCAGGTAGGTTAAACAAGTAGATGGCTTCGTCGATGTACAAAGCAAAGCACGCAACGGACGCGCGCTGAACGGATGAACGAGAAACGCACAGTTTGGCAACCTCGTCAGTTGTAACACCAACTTCTCTTACACTCTCCTCCCCACACTTTACCAGTGAGGGTGTTTTCCAGGGGCTAACGAGATGAATTGCCCCCCCCTTTTTTTTTTTCACAAATCGTGTTCAACATTATGTAGCCAAAGTATGTCCAGTCACCTGTATGATCTGAATACATTCAACGTGTCCTTCTTGCGTGTAGTCTGCTCACGAATAAGTGAGCACTGCTTAAATTTTTCTTTCGGCTACTGCGCATCTATCGTAACTATTTTTAATATGAAATTCCATTAAACTAAATCTCAGTGTAAAAATTTCACCACTCTCAAAACTGTAACACTTTCGGTCTCAATAAAACACAGTTGTTGGTTATTAAGTGTTGGAGAGTTCTTAGTTTAAAGTGAACAGACTATATGTTATTTTTAATGTTCTGTAACAGTAAACAATCACAATTTTGAGATGGCTGGTATTTTTTAACAATCCATAAAATCACACAAGCCCTCCTCTCCCCTCCAAAAAAATATATGTTTCTAAATATGCCACTGGTGTTTGCAGACCGTCCCTTATTTCTTGTCTTATGCTCTTATTGGCCAGAATGTTCTCGGTAACTATGGCAATTCAAACATGAGACATGGACATGCAGTTCAAAACATTTAACACTGGACACGAAGCGTTGGCATTCTACCATCGGAATTAGTCGTCTATTCGAATTATATCGACAGATAACGGACTTCAGACAGCTGTATATGCACGGAAAAAATATTTTGCGACAACTCAAAATATTTTATTGGTATTCACGCTGACAAATATTGTTTGCGCTCACAGCAAAAATATTTGGTTTTCATCAATAAAACCTTTTGGTCACCAAAAACAACGTGTTTATCACTAAATAATTTCGTACGAAACTTCTCCTACAGAATGTTTCAGTGTGACACCCATCCGGATTACAGCAAATGGAACTACCGTTAATGAGATCCTGATTTCTAACCAATCGGGTACGTGAGTATTCTAACCGAATTTTGACATGAATATGACAAATATTCGATATACGGATTCATCTATCCCGATTTGAATATACGCCCTTAATTTATCCAATAACAGTTAACTTAGACAATAGTATCTTGCTTTAATGATTGAAGCATTTTAATCACCTATCAGAGCTTGAAAATAATGCCCTAATTTCGCCTATAACAGTAAACTTAGACAATAGTATTTCATACTAGTTATTGAGGCATTTTAATGTTTTCCACATCAAGTTGCCATAATCCCCTTACTACGCAATTAACCCATATGACATCACAGAAAGAAAATCTTAGTAGTTAATGGTCTCTACCAAATAATTACGTGTTAGACATGACATTTTTTTTGGTGACCACAATGTTTTGATGATGAAACAAAATGTTCTTGTGCTGAGTACCAGAAAGATTTGCCAAGGTCAAGACTAATAAAATATTTTCTAGCTGCAACAATTTTTTTTGGTCGGTGAGACAACTTTAGGTTGACTCGAGAAAATTTATACGGTAAAGTTGACAGTTGTGCTGTAGGTCTCAGGACCCCTCAGAAGTATTAATATATTTAATTATGAGATGTATTATGTTAGTACTTTAATAGTTATATTTTATTACAACTATGTTTAGCCTCAGCGTAATTTATCATTGTGTGAAATTGTATTTAATAATTCTATAGTAGGAAGTGAGATTGCGTGGCAAGCCGCGGCGAGCGCTACAGTCGAGTGTGCTAACGGCAAGCAATGAGCGGCAGGCAGAAGGAGCAAGGCATTGGACTGACGACGAGCTAAGAGTGAGGACGTGTGGGGAGATCGGGGCGTGGACAAGCCACGTAATATTAAAGGTTTGATAATGTATATGTGCTTGATGAAAATTATTATATTTTCATCCAGAAAGAAATTATGAGAAACAATGCAACTGCATTGTAGGTTGGAAACGCGCGCCGAAGCAAGCATCGAGTCACGCCAGCCAGAGTCATCTGCAGCGCGTTCGCCGGTCGGAGTTTCTCCACGTCTTGAATGCCGGCTCAAGGAAAAATAAGTTACGTGCCACGGGGGGAACTCGTTTCACCAACATATATATGGATTGTTAAGGTATGAGCCGGCTTAAGGGCGCGGGTTCCACAATTTTCTTCGACATTTTTTAATATTTTTTATTTGTGCCAGATATTTTTTTTTCTTATTCTCGACACAAAAGTGACTAAATTTGGCTCTTAGGAAATTTTTTTATCTCTCATAGTTTTCGCGTAATGGCTTGTTAAATTCATATTTTGCATGTTTCCGTTTTAACTACTACACTAAAACCAACTGATATACCGAACTAAAAAAAAGTCACAGTGGATAAAGACATTGCAGGCTACAATTTCATGCTCATAAAAATTAATAATAAAAATTATTTGTATTTAAAAAATGCTGAAACTAAAAAAAATATTAAAAATTCAACATTTTTTTGAATACAAATACTTTAGTCTTTATTTTTATGAGCATGGCATTGTAGCATGCAATGTCTTTATCCACTGTGATTTTTTTTAGTTTGGTATATCAGTTGGTTTTAGTGTAGTCGTTAAAACGGAAACATGCAAAATATGACTTTAACAAGCCATTATGCGAAAACTATAAGAGATAAAAAGAGCCAAATTTAGTCACATTTTCTGTCTAAAATATCTGGTACAAATCGAAAATAAAAAAAAATGGTGATGAAAATGGCGGTAGACCGCGCCCTTAAAAGAAGCCGTATCAGGTGTTTCAGGCGCATATATGCAACCCGCATTAACAGCATATAAATTAAGGCTAATCTTACGTTCGCTATAGAAATAACAGTATTACACATATCATCCTCATCTTCACGTTTTATAAGAGACACAGTCGTTCTTATTTTCGCTGCGTTTGCCGAAGTAAAGTATAAAGAATGGTTGCTAAAATTTTTTCCAATTTTTTTTTTTTTTTATCACATTGCTAATGTAACCGTTTGTTATGCTTCATTTTGAATAATGCAGCTCTATTAAGAACGGCTGTGTCTTTGATAAAGCATGAAGATAACGTTGATATGTGTAATACTCTTATTGCTATAGAGAACGTAAAATTAGCCTTGATTTATGTGGAGTTAATGCGGGTTGCATGCATGCACCGGAAACACTGACACGGCCTCTTAATACTGTCCGATAGTTATATCAAACATATTTAACAGGACATACAAATGAACGCAGCCGTACAACCATACATCTACAAACGAAAGAATGCGAGAGTATGTGGTGTGCACCCCTGGGATGTGTGTCGTGCGTGCGTCAGAGGCACGCGGGTGTGTGTATGTGCGTCTGACAGAGCTGCGTGTTTTCCCGCGCGTCTAGCCAGCAGCGGCCGGCACAACTGGGGCAGACGAGCGAGCATTCCCACGCCTGGTGCTCTCTATCCTCCACCCATCCATCTGCAGTGCACTAGTGAGCAAGCCCAGATACTTTTCTACAGTTCGCTTGTGAACCTATGTATATTCTCTCCACTGTGCACTTATGAGCCGTGCGCCTCTCCGCAGTAGCCAAGCCCAGATACTTTCTACAGTTCGCTTGTGAACATATATATATTCTCTCCACAGTGCACTTGTGAGGTGAGCATAGAGCAACGCCGGAATTTCGGAAGGGGGAGGAGATACCAGAGAAAACCCGCCGAGCAACAGCATCGTCCGGCACGATTCCCACATGCGAAAATCCGGGGAGCTACCCCCCCCCCCTCCCCCCCCCTCCAGACGATGGGAAATCACATAGTAATGCATGATCGGAAACACTTTCCTGGCGTGGTAGTGACGATACAAAACACAAGAAAGAAACTACACGAACAAGAGAAGAAAACATATATTAATGCTAATACAGCAAAAAAAAAAACTAAGAAAAAATAACTTAAAGAGACATCGATCGTCATCACCAGCCAAAGACTTCACAGCAATTTTTGCTGTATTAGAATAATTTAAGATGTTTTCTCCTCTTGTTCGATTCCTTTCTTTGCTGTGTTTAGCGTCGTCACTACTGCGCCAGGAAAGTGTGCAATGCATTGCCATGTGATTTCCCATCGTCTGGGTGTATTCTATCTACCCTGAAAGTTTGTAACCACTGTGCTGATACATGTTTAGAGGCAATGACGTTTGGTGAATTATGCAACATTTTGTTTCAATGTCTCACGTTCACATCTTCAACTCTGGTACGTAGTTATTGGTAAGCGTGATTCGTGTAGAGGCGTCACTCATTTGACTGTGCCAACGAGACAAACGTCACTGCGACACCACCCGTCTGCGACTTGCGGGTAGATGCCAGATATGTTGAGAGTTAAAACCAGCTAATCACTGACCATGAAGCAGAGCTGCAGGAGTGCACACGAGGCACTGAAACAAAGTGTTGTATAATTCTTTTAACAAAAATCATTGCCTCTACACATTCTGTGTAACGCAAATTTTGCAGGTCCCTCGCGAAGTAAAGACGTGAAGAAATACGTGTTTCATTTTGGGAATAAGCTAGAATTTAAACACGTGTAAGTTCGTGTCACTTTTGCAATTGGGCCTTGATTTATTATCAGGGAAACGAATATCTCGCGAGTTAAATGATGAGCATGTTAGAATACATTGTCCTATGCTTGCACAAGCCCCGACAATTTATCAATAGGGCTAGGAGTGAAGAAGTTTTGGCCAGCACTCAAAATCGAGGTCTTTAGCGCTGATGAAGGGTGACATGAGGTGAGTATGGAGCAGCGCCGGAATGAATAGGCGGGGGAAACGGGAGATCCCCGAGAAAACCTGCCTACCAGCGGCACCGTTCGGCACGATTTACACATGCGAAAATCCGGGGACCGACCCCGCCGGGAATCGAACCCGAATCGCCTTGGTGGGAGGCGGCCCCAATAGGGCTAAGAATGTTTCACGAGTTCAACGATCAACATGCTAGAATCCATTATCCTATATATACCGAAGCCCTACAATTTGTCCATTACCTGCTACTCATTCAGGCGGCAGACAATGGAAGAATAGACGGGGCTTGAGTATGCATAGGCCAATGGATTCTACGTACCAATCAATTAATTAGTGAAACGTCCCTTTCCATACTTATTTGAGACCAAACGAAGAATGTTGAAGCAGTAGTAAATAGGGATTCCTATTTTTCGCGAAAATAATTTTTCCCTTTTGTTTCACTGCCTTGCTCTCCTGCTCGGTTATTGGCAGCGTGCCTTTGTGAAGTGGCGTATCTTGTTTGACTGGGCCAATCACAGTCAGGTTACTGCGACACCACACGTATGTGACTTGCGGGTAGAACCCTACTTCATGTGAGAGTTCAAACATCCAATCACTGACTGTGAAGCTGAGCTGCAGATTTGTACATAAACCCCAGTTTACGTCGAGAAAATAACAGTAACATTGTTAGTTACAAAATGCTAGTTACAGAAATGTTATCAACAAATTCTAAGCTATGGTTAGAGACAGGAAAATTTCGCGGGTTGTCTTACTTGTAGGCTAGCTTGCAAGAATATTTGTGAACTGAAGCAGACAGCATATGCTCATCAACTGCTGGCAGTTAAAGTGATATATATCTGTATTAGTTACATTTCCATTATTGGCTCAGAGACCTACACGAGATGTCAAATAAGTCAGAGTCCAACTTACAGTTGATGAAATTCTAGCTTGTGTCGACATGAAAACGCGAATTTTTCAGTCTCTTACTATCGTACACTGTTTTATAGCAATGTTGATAGCAAATGTGTTATTAACATTGCTGAAAACACACATTTTACTAACAAAGTTGTAAGAATGATGAAAGGAAGTTAATGACAATGTTGATGACAAAAATGCCTACAATATTGCTGATAGCATTGGTATAGGCCATTCGGAATAAAGTGAGCACTAAAGATTTAACCTTTATAAAAAATCACTAGCTGTTACTGCATATACATCACCACTAACAAGAGTTACTTTACTGCTTGTATGGTTGGTAGCGATTTATTGTACGTAGTTCCGTGTATTTTCCTATTTGAATACAACATTAGTGAAAGAATATATGACGAACTCGACCTGTCTGTATTTATTACACTTCAAAATATTTACTTATGATCTTATTGACATTCATACATACATTATAATTAGACTTGATTGGCGCGAGAATTATGTGACGCTATCGTCGACCTTGACTCGCTGTGGTCGTTATCGCTTGCTCCGTGCTTCAGACAGTTCAAAACTCCACCAACAGGTGGCATCATAGTTAGGTTCTCGCCGCCAAGTTACATATTTGGTTGCATAATTTACGTGCGTTTGCCCGTTTTGAGTATATACACATTCAAAAGTATTGGAAATTACTTTGAGTATCATTGCCGAAATGATGTGAAACCATCGGTAATCTGTATATTATGTTTTACGTTTGCCAGCCTAAAAACAACATACTTTTTATTTCACATGTTAAGAAAATACGTTAATTATTGTTTCTGAAGTGCGTCGTCGTTGTTC
>PNEQ01066149.1:0-56340 GCA_003012365.1 Medauroidea extradentata | reverse complement strand
AACAGAAACCAGACATTAACTCGCAGGTATTTATAACTAAGATTACTTTTTTTATATCTTACATTCAGCCCCCGTGCATTTAATGAGTAGATATTGTAGCTAAAATTTATCGGAGCAGTTTAATGCAGTTGTAAACATTGCACGACCCTATGTAAATAAAAGCACGTGGCATTATTTGTGTTTACATCGGCGGAAAGATATAAACTGGCAGGAAATAGAAATTAATCAGGGCTTTTTTGAGTGTTCACTTTATTCCGAATCACCTTTAGTAACACATTTGTTACCAACATACTTTGATCTGGACCGTTCTATAGTGGGTCGGGAAAATAATGTTATCAGCAGTGTTGGTGACAAAAGTTATTAACATGTTTGTATAGTTCATAACCTTTGTTACTAGCAAATGTTTTCAACAAGTTGTTGGAAACAAATGTTATTTGCATGTTTTTCATAAATATTAACAAAGTTAACAGCAGAATATTGGTAACAATGTTGATAACGTGATATCAACCATTTTAAAGCATTTTCACAACATTGTTGATAACGTTGCTGAAAACACGCGTTATTATCAATGCTATCGTTGCCGTAAACTAGGCTTAAGGCACGGATACAAACTGAAGCAAAAGTCTTTTCGCCAAAATCTCGTGGCCCTAGGGATGAGGCATGGTGTCCTTCCCTCTTCACCAAACAACGGGGAATTTACATATTAAAAAAAATAAATGTTTATATATATTATTCAAGGTATGTGACGTACGCGTTTATAACATTGCAACGACCCACACTGTAAGGCGTAACTGAGAGACTGTGTGTTCGCTTGATGCTCTGCCCATAGGCCTACATGTGAAGCGACATCCGAACTCATGAAAATCTCGTCCTTTTGACCAGGTGTATGAACGAAAAAAAAAAATTATATTTCCCTATATCTGAAAACGGTCAAAGAACTCAAAGGGATCCTGTTTATTGGTTGTTGTCAAGTTGCGCGAGGGATCGCTCCAGTGCGTATGTATCAAAAGCGTCTCACGTTGTGAACAAGGTATTCTCATAAGCTGCCTGCCTTCCAAGGTGACCCTAGGCTTTGAAACACGATGACACCGGCCTCTTTCATTTTATATGTGTATATATATACAGTAAACTCCCGATTATCCGCGAATATATATATATATATATATATATATATATATATATATATATATATATACATACATATATATATATTAACTTCCGTGTCTGTTACGCGTTTGTGAAACGCTGGAATCAGGACAAGAACAAACTACGCTTGTGCCAGGGTCGGTACTACCACATAGACGATCGCCTACACTAAAAATGTTTTTGTACTTTTACAAGGAAAATTGCTGGAAACCTAATTGCTAGAGGTACGTAAATTTCGCAGATACATTCCAGGTCAGGCTGAACGCCAATTATGTATACTTCATTGTCATGTCCGTGACTTGCTGGCGGCTGTTATGAAACGCGTTTGACTACTGCAAGCCAGTAGTAAATAAGGAAATAATGCGAAGGGCTATCGCTTGCTACCTGCTTGTACGGTTACAAGCCAATATATAATCGATTGTGGCCAGTGGGTATATAGGGCTGACAAGTCTAGGCTGCTGCCAGATGAATCCACGAAAATTACGTGCCTCTACTAATTGCTAGAGACACTGAAAAATCGCGAAAATGTTTAGCATAGTCTCCAATAAACTATAGTATATTAACCGTGACACGTGTGAACAGTTTTGTGGCGAATCGCACACGCTGTGTGTTCACGCTGTACAATTATAATTGGGTCTGTTGTAGAGAGAAATAATGCTTCATATAAACGAAAGCCAATATCGATACAAAACATTCAGTGTTATATACAGCATGTTGGAGTCTAGCAAACAATCGACTTTTCCCGCGATTTACCAGTGTCTCTACTAATTGCCAAAGGAATTCCTTGTAAAACTACAGTGGTTGTCCTTGTAAAAAATACAAAATATAGGTTCGTAAAATTAAAGGTATAGGCGTATTCGTACTTGCAAAGAGGAAAAATTTCTTTCAAATACCCTTTTTAATTTGATAATTACAATTAATTCATTTAATGAATAACAGTTGGCTAACTAGATTTTACATGAAATTATTTAGAAATTAAAAAAACTTCATTCACGCGCATAATTTCAAACCCGCGTCGCTGTGCTTAGGTAGTACTTATAAACAACCTTATAAAGTCTGTGAAACTATATAGATGTGCCTTTGTAATTTTTACAAAATATTTTACAGCGCTGCAACTTTCAGTACATACAAGGAATTCCTTTGCAGTATTAGCAAAATTGCCGAAACTCCGACTCCACGACTCCGACTACACAGCCAGCAAAAATAATAAAAATGTTATTACCTAGTATGGAACAAAAAAAAATAGGGCAACTATCAGGTAATTCACCAAGGGCACCAGATTACATTGCAGCGGCCCTCATTCGCACGGAAATGAACAGCCAAACAGATGGAAAACACCTCCGACGTTGGCACGACAAAAACGTGTCGCACGACCAGCAGTTCTGTATTAGAATAGTTCTACATTTATGTCGTGTAGTGCTTCATTGTTAACAGGGACAGAGTATTAAAACAACTAAACATCGCGTATACAGGGCGATGCCACTAGTCAGTGGGTTTTCTAGGGGATCTCAATTTTCCCCAGCCCCTTCATTCCGGCGCTGTTCCATACATAGTCACCCCTCACCAGTGCCAAAGAGTGCTGTCCAAAATCTTCCCTTAACTTTACACCTCGGTGTATAACGGGGACCTCGCAGCTAGACGTTGTGTGGCCCCATTACGTTCAGTTTTACTCGGCTCCATTGTGGATGTGTGTTCTTGCTGCGTGTACTGAGACTGCAAATTACAGTACTGCACAAACGCAAACTTACCGTGCAACTTCTCACCACACGGCGCTGTATGGAGACATGGAAATAGAGCGGGTTCAAGGACCAGCCGGCTAGACTCCACAGTCCTATATACACTATATCTTCAGATACTTGTATATTGTCTGTTGGTGTACATGTGACAAGGTAGCGTGGCAGTCAGAGAGTATTTACATGCACGTCTACTATTGGATCACAAGTATGAAGGAAGAGTTTCAATAATACTGACCCAAACGAGAAAACTATTAATGTGTACAGGAGTTTGAAATCTGACTTATTCTCAAGTTAATTCGCGAAATTTCTGGGTCTCCTTACATAAATAGGGACCTGAAAATTTCACGTTTAGTTTTGGGTACAGGTTAGGATTCAAACTGTAAGTTAGTGCAACGTTCCTAATTGCTAGAGGCACGAATATTTCGCATATTGATTCTAGGTGAGGTTGAACGTCATCAGCGTATACTTCAGTGTCATTACTGTGATCGGACAACAATAGTTTTGATACACATTTGACGACTGCAAACCAGTAAGGAATAAGGAAATAAATCGTTGTGAACTCACGTGGTACCCCCTTGTAAGCCAAGAAGCCAATGAATACTCGACTGTGTATAGGCCTGAGAAGTCTAAGCTGCTACCAGATGAATACGCGAAATAATTGTGCCTCTAGTAATTGGTTCTTGACCCATTTAACACCTCCTGAAGAGTCCTAATCCAGTAATGAAGAAGCAACGCAATTCAGACCCAATCATGTGATATCACTGTGTCAGCGGGTAGCCAATGAACAGCTGTTGTCTGCTCGAGTAAACATATATTCGTAGAGGCTAGCCTAACGGTCAGTGAACCAGCGAATACTTCCTGTCTCTATGCATAAATGTGGTGTTAGCGTAGTTGTGTGTGTTGGGAAGGGAGGTAGGAAATCAAATGAAGACCTCGTGTCTGGGCAGCGAGTCTCTAGGGTCGTGGTCTGACTGATGGATTACCACTCTGTCATGTGGCCCCTACGAGCCACATCACTGGCTAATGACTAGATTACATTAGGACTAAAACACAGTTAGCCAGTCCCTTCTGTGCACAGTCGCAGGGAATCATTCTGAAGCATTAATTCAACCACGAAAATTCCCACCACTTTGATATGTGTAAATAATAACGGCCATAGAAAACTGTCACTGTTTCGCCTTGGAGTAATACAATTATTTTAAAATTTAGGCAGACATGAGTTAAAATTCAACTCATATTTTTTAATGTGCAAGTATTTTTAGTTATTTCCTTTTCAAAATTTCTTTGATTCCACACATACAAGGGCTTGGGCCCAAATGCCTACATTTTTGACGATGCCCATTTTTTAAAAAACAAAAAAACGTCAGCTGGTGACTTAAAATGTATCTGCGACTTTGTTTATAACTGTTTTTACTACGTAATCTGATTTTGCCGGGACGAAACACATTATAATGTTAGGTAATTCGTAAACTAAATTTTCTTTTAATTGATGAATTAGCTAAAATCTTTATATATTCTGTCTCGAAAAATTACGCTTCAAAGTTGTAAAACCAATTTTATAATATCGGATCTTCTCAGGTGGGGGAGGCGGGTGGAAGGGAGGTGAAAACTCGAATGTTGAGAAGCTCCAAAACGTTTTTTGTTATTAGTATATCTTGCATTAAGTCATTCTCTTCTTCTTGCTATATTCACGTAGTTGACGTTGGCCGGCTGGTTTTCTCGGTGAACTCCTATTTCTCTCACCCTTAAGGCCATAATCGTTCATTTATTTTAAAAATATTGCAAATAACTCGAATATTTTTTAACCAAATGCTTTGAAAAATTTTGAGGCTGTATACAGTCAGTCATACGATACACAATTTTGCCAGAGTGTTTTTTTAATAATGTACCGTTTCCTAGCAAAAAAATATTTTGATTTATTTTGGCTTATACTGACAACAAAATATGTGATATTTTAGGGGCATAAATCTAAAAATCAGTTCGATTTATCGCAACATAAAAATTCAGATACAAACGATGATATATAAGTGTTAAAACTGTAAGAATGTATTTTTGATATATGTATTAATTAGCGTTAAAAAAACTTTTCGAAACCACTGGAAAACTAATGACCGAGGTCTTAACATTACACCGTCTTGCCATCTCATGTCGTCTCTCAGTGAATGGCGGGCGCCTGTTTGCTCCCAATTAAAATGCTGTCTTGCATCTGGGGCAGGGACAAGTAGCCCTGTCGGAGTTATGGCTAAAAAGCCAAGCCAAATTAACTCCACGGGCCACGAACTTTCACACTGACTACTTCACATGAGTACAATATTTACGTTAATATCTCATAGTATTATTATAGACAATAAATTTATAAAATAACTGTTTGTAGTGTATTCTCAGTTCATTATCCTCTTGAAGTTCGAACACTGTCCCCACAGTATTCAGATAAGAAGCATTGACCTATATCAAATTTGTTTTTAAATAACTATATTGTCACTGTAAATAACATTGTAAACACTTCAGCTTTTGGCGCGCCATTCAAAATGCTGTTTCTGACCAGTGTTTGGCCTCTAGGCCTAGGGAGGGCGGTCCGCGTGTTCTAGAGGTGATACTCTGCCGTCAGAGTCGCTCCCTACTCGATATTAGTATATTTTATTATTATTACTCAAGTGTATTATATCACGTATGTAAATTTACTGCAGCTTACTAACTGCTGGGCATAACTGAAATTAACGTTGATAAATAAGGAACTAAAAATTAACGAGCTTAAAAACTGGACAGGTTTTATGAACGTACGTCAATGCGAGTGAATGTTACCGAGTTGAAGAAAATAACCACACTATAGGTCATTCACGATTAAGTGAGCACTTCAAGCTAGAATAATTATTAAAAAATATTATTTATTGTGAACTTAGGAATTAACTTTTGAGTGCAGTACAATCATTATACTTTAATTGTTACTTAGATTGGTTTGTTCATAATATTAAAAAGCACCTGGAAAACACTAACTATATGGAAGGAAAAAAAGAAATTATGGATCCAAAAGTGTTCTCTTTATCCTGAACCACCTATAAAAGAAAATTCAGTATTAGCTGTTGTCCGCAATATATAACGTATATACAATTTAGGAAAGGAATATAATCGTATCTAGAAAGACGACATGGCGTTTCGCGATGACGTAAGTAAATATAAATGGTTCAGATTATAGGGCAAACCGACCATATACGGAAATACACCTTAAGAGCAGTCCTCGACTGGCGCATGGACGGCGTTGCAGCGTGTCACGCGTATTCTTTTTTTACGCGAAACCGTTTAACTTATTCATAATATGTTTATCTACGAAAATAACACACACTTGAAACTATGCTTCTATGTTTTCAAAAAATCAGCACGTTTGTTAGAAACGTGATTTTAGGGTCTCTTAAAATTACTAAAAACGGTTCTTTTTAGACTGATGTAACTCCGAAAATATTACCAGAATTCGTTAAGTGTAAAGTGCGAGGCATGCGTTGGTCTTTACTTCATACCATACAAACAAATATATTAGGGTCACGGCTTGAATTCCCATAGAAAAAAGACTACGACGGAAACCTTGCACGCCAGTTTGGCGCGCTGTGAATAGAGGCGATATGCTTCCCGTCTAGCGTGGTACTCTGGCTCTTATCGCTCCGCTGTCCCCACGTGTGAAAGGTAGAAATTTGACACAGCGAAGGACTCCTCTTAATGCCGTTCAAGTGTGAAATCAATTATTTGATTTGAGTACGAAATTATGACAATTTTGTAGACGTCACTTGACACTGCATTTTCCTCTTATGGAAACATTTTTAGCATGCATAGTATTCAAATAACGGCACATCAGAGTCAAATTATGAATAACTACGGGCGCATACAACTATGAGAAACTATCAGACATACTAAATTGTAATAGTGTACTCTAAGATTAGATGTCGCGACGTAATGGACAAAAATTATTAAAACATGAAAGGACACATCTTCGTATTTTTCAAATATTGCTGAAAATAAGGTTTATAATGTCGAAAACTAGTGACATCTTAGGTGCACTAAAAACGAATATTGTTTTATTACATTCAAATATTTAGTTTTTGACCAATAGTGGCAGTCATCCTGATTACAAGGATACCAAGTTTATATCAATGCGAACTGTCGACTCATTGTGGTGTATGTGTGCAGTAACAAGTGTGCGGCACCTTCGTCACGATGATTTCTTACACTCGCCTTTCTTATAAGGGTAGAGAGCTCAAGCGACATAACCTCACCCTTCCTCAGACTGAAGCACGCGGGGAGCGTGCACTAACTAGTCTTTATAAAGTATCTGCGACTGCTTTAGCTGTCTATTAACGTGATCCAGAGCATATATTCCGAGTTTCATAACAGTATGAGAGAGTGCTGATATTCACTAGTCTTGAACGGCCTTAATATCGTGATAAAACTCCAAGATTCACTGGAAAAGGATCTGTACACCTAGTTAACTAGGTTACCAACAGATAGCAGGCATATGTAACTTCGGTAATAAGTGACCAATATATCACACATTAGACCACAGTTAAAATGTTTAACATTCTTCTGTTACTGAAGTTAGTAGCCACAGCATCACTAATTAAGGCCATGATCTTCCATTTATTTCAAACAATTGCAAATAACTCAAATATTTTTTTAACCAAATGCTTTGACAATATTTGACACTGTGTACAGTCATACAATACACAATTTGGCCAGAGCGGTTGTTAAAAACAATGTACCGTTTGCTAGAAACAAAAATTATTTTGCTTCATTTTAGCTTATTTTGACAACAAAATATGTGATATTTCAGGGGCAAAAATCTAAAATTCCGTTTGGTGTATTGCAACAGAAAAATTGAGATACAAATGATGATATATAAGTGTTAAAACTGTCAGAATAAATTGTTGGTATACGTATTCATTTGCATTAAAAAAATATATATATTTTCGAAACCACTGCAAAACTAATGAGCGAAGCCTTAAGTACGTTTGCCCTTATTTTAACCCAGTGCAGAAATCGTCCAGAATGCATAACGAACTAATGTAAGACTCATTTATCCCTTAATATGTATGTATCGGAATATCGTCTACAGCTGGCATTTTTTATTTAGCCCCTGTTTTTTTTTTGTTAAAATAATTTTGCACTAACGGCCACAAATATCTTAATAATCTTACTACTAATGTTCTGACCTGCGTATTATTGGTCCAGGATAAAATCATGAGCAGTCAAAACATGATTCTATGTACACTTGACTTAAAATACATGAAATAATGCCTGGTCGTGGAACGCAAGAGGGGACTGTCTCCGTGCAGTGTTGCCACATTCCGCACATAAAATGTCATCCCATATTTTGTCACTACATTTTCGTCTCCAGTTTAGGCCAGGATTAGCGGGGTGTGCTGATTAGGCGTTTGTTTCTGGACAACCTGTATATAGGCATATATACGTGTATGTGTAAGAGTAACAATGATGGGTTTATTGGGAGAGCTACATGCTAAATTTTATTTATCTATTTTCTGCAATAACTTCTGTTTTAAAATATTTTTGGTAAATGTGGCAATGTTGAAGCATAGCAGATATTTGTGAGGCCATAATAGTGTTATATGTTCGTCTTATATTGGACTGGTAATCATTCTTGAAAATAAACCTATAATTCCCTTGCAATGATTCTGCACGACAAATCAACGAAAGATTCCCTTATTATTTACGTCAAACAGTTTATCAAGAATGTATCCTGTGTCTTGTCAAAGAGGAAATATTGATAGTTCAACTTGAATAAATGTTAGGGCTCGAAAACTGAAAAATAGAGAAACATATCTAACAGTCTCCTTTAAAGCCGGAGGCTTGTTTGAACCTGAAGAGGAACATCCTAGGCGTGACTAAGTGAGAATTAAACTGTTGTCTTCCGTACACTGGGAAACAAGGGACAACACAAGTCCTGAATCCTGGAGGTAGCTGTAATTTTTTTTCCTCGGCCGGGAAGCGAACGCGAGGCCCTCGGCCCACGTGCACGGATCTCTAACCACGGAGCCGATTCGGTCGGAAAAAAGAGGTGGCCTACAAAGATTTACACAGAATCCGGGAGACGACAGAGTCCAGCCAGACGAGTACCCCTACTATATTTTCCCCAAAACCTCCCGCCCAAAAAAAAAAAAAACACGCACACACCGAGTGTACACAAGCGAGGCTGTCAGAAGCAGCCGGTATCGACAGTCGAGGGGAGACCGTCTGGTATACGTGGGCGTACAGCAGTTGCGTTGTCAATGCTCGAGCGACTGCGCCTGACACGTATCGATACCCGCAGTCGATATCCCCGATATCCGGCGGCAACGTCACGACCATCGCTACCCCACTACAACCCCTCCTCCACATCCCTTGTCATATCGTAGCATGCGGAGACTGCCAGGAACCAGAGAATAGCACGGCGAGAAAATTGAGGAGGTGAACAAACGAAACATAACCATTTCACATGTTTCCCTCCCAGAAACATACAATACAATACTGACTTTCATTTTCCCTCCTTACATTTTGGACTGAAAATATTTCAGGAATATTTGAACTAACTGAAGACATTATGCATTACATTACATCATGAAATTCATACAACTTCCCCGTCTTTAATATATTCTATAAAAATGTACCATAAACGGACCTACAATATCAATATTTAGTTTTATGGTTAGTTTTTTTCTATCATTTATCTAGGTCTATTGTAGAGACTAAAAATTTCGGGAATTCCGCAAAACATTTTATTAGAAGAATTTTTTTATTATTATTATCAGTACGTATGACTGAAAAGGCGAAAACCAGAAAAACAATCATAGGTCAGTCACCTTTGAACATTTTCTGCCTTGAAAGGAGGAAAATATTGTTACAGAAAAAATAAATGTAAGAAATGTTGAGAATACGTTTTTGCGAGTGTTTTTTGTTTTTAGAATTAATATACTTATTTGGTCGTAGTTTTCAAGGCATTGAAAAAGTAATATAAAATCCCATAGCAATGTAAGTCTCACAGATGTGAACAAAAAACTCATATGTGGATATACGTAGGTACAACATGTGACTAAAGGCTGGATTCACAATCACTACCGTAAACCGGTGTTACTTTGACCATTTTCGGGGTTACTCTGACACTTTAACATATTAGTTTTTGGGTTTCTGGTAAATAAACAGATAATCTGAGCCGAGTGTTTTAAATAATTCATTATATCCTTATAGCTAATGCTTGAAACTTTCGTCAATAAGTAACATAAAAACCAAAATTTTGAGATGTCAAAGTTACCCCGCTGGGTCAAAGTTACCCCGGTTTACGGTACGTAGCGGACAAGCGCACGTACATGTAAAAGTATAAACCCCCAGTGTTTATGCTAGTAATCACATCCTCGCGTAGCGTGCGTACATACGTAACGTAGTTGATTAACTTTCCATTTCGTACGTACGTTAAGTGGTGATTATGAACGCAGCATCTGCAAACGTAAGACTTAATTAAATACTAATTTATACTGAGAAATCATTCATCTTGTGGTCATAAATTATTTAATTCGCTTCGAAAAATAAAAATAAAGTACAATAACGTATTGCCGACATTTTGTTATGACCTAAACAATTTTTGCGCCTATATAGATTAAATATTGTTTTGAATCAAGGCTCTAATACCTAAAGTACGTGCGTGATTTCGTACGTACGATAAGAGTGGTTATGAATCCTTAAGTCTCGCGTGATTTAATGTAACATGTAAATCCCTATCCATACTACCGACAACCAGCGGCCTTAATGCATACGTATTTCCTGTACAAACAGCCGTGTAAATTCATTACATGTCACTAGGATACTGAAAACATTAACTTGGCAACGCCAAAAACACAGCAATAATCACAATTACGTAAATTATCTCTAAGAATAGGGTTACATTCAAGAATCAAAACAAAAATTTATTGTTGTGTTCAAGCAATTTAATTTTTATGTCATATTTTAACCCGGCTGCCGAAATATAGTTGTTAACTTTTCACACGTCATTATATTTTATATACTTTGTCGCACTGCTATTGGTTTTTCCTTCGTGTAGCTTCGGTGTGACTGCCAGATATGTTTTTCCCCATTTATTATTACGTTGGTAACGTACATCTTCCATCAACAATGCAGTAACCGGTTATCAGTTGGCTAGAAGTAAGGACAATTTTATTGAACTACACCTTAGGAAACACAATTTTATTAGTTTTCCAAAGGAAAAATTCTGCCACTTGTTGCGCTGCTATCAGTACGGGGGCGACGAACTTTGCCGAAGTCGGTACCGAGAATTCACGAATTAACACATAGGCCGAAGAGGGGAAGGTAGGGGAAGTCTGCTTCCACCCCTAACCGTCGCGTGACCTAGGCTAAGGTTAATTCTTATTGACGTCACATTTGTGAGTGAAGAGAATTTGGTCAGCACTCAACTTCGAGGTCTTTAGCGCTGGTGAGGGATGACATGAGGTGAGTATGGAGCAGCGCCGGAATGAATGGGTGGGGGAAACACTAGATTCCCGAGAAAACCCGCCGGCCAGCGGCATCGTCCGGCACGATTTCCACATGCGAAAATCCGGGGACCGACCCCGCTGGGAACCCAGGTCGCCTTGGTGGGAGGCTAGAGGTCTGACCATTCGACCACCGCGACCCCACGTCACATTCGCGAATCCTCGGTACACGACCTCGGCAAAGTTCGTAGTCCTTTACCAACACCAGCGCAATTGGCGGCAGAATTTTTCCCTTGCTAAATTAGCCCATAAGAAATGCGTTTATCTTCTTAACTTGTAGAAAAATTGCCCTATTTGGGGTAAAGTTAACTACACAACAGGTTAGAAAGGTAATGGAGATTCTTAAAGAAGAGCTTGGAAAGATATAATTTCCTGCGCTTGTTATGCTGTTGTCGGGATAGTGTCAAATTAAAGTAGGAACTTTCCCTATGGAAACCATAGGTCCACGAATCGGACGTATTTTGGATGGATGCCATCCAAAAGACGTTTGATTTTTTTTATTGTTGCGTAGATATTATAGTTCTATTTCGTTGAATTCGCGTTGAAATTAGTGTGCGGGTATAATCTGTTTGCTACAAGTTTTCCCAAGTGTCCAAACTAATAACATTGACTTCCCAAACTTTATTATCCATATAAGACAACTTCCTAAACAATAATGGAGGATTTAACATATACATAGTGTGAAACACAACATACCCGCTTGTATATAGAGCACATGTTAGCATTGTTACTAAGGACGATTGATTATCTCGAAAATAGTTTTGCTCCACTTTGTTTCAATACCCTGAGTACACTAACTGCTTTCACTCTCAGAATCTTGAGGTTCAACCTGCCAATCACAGGCGTGAGGTATCATAGTAACCTTGCTCGGATTGGCCCAGTTAAATAAGAGACGCCTTTACACAAAGACACGCTGCACTGTTAAAAATTTCCGTGAATTTCCGGATAATTTTACGGAAATTTCTGGTTAACTTATGACAACATTATTTTGTAACACAATTTTACGTAATTTCGTTTCATTAATTAAACATATGTAAAACTGCGGGAAGAAACTAAAAAAAAACCTACGCATTGAAGTGCTTGTATCCTAAAGAATTCTCATAAATATGCATGTTTCCATAAGTATAACTACATACTTTCTGTAAATTGACGAATACTTCTGGTAAGCTAACGTGTGTTGAAACCCAGCAAAGAGTCACGTTTATCCGCGATAAACCATCATCTCCACATATGAAGCAAAAATATTTTCGCCATAAAATGGTGGCCCTACAACTTAGTCTGTGTCCGTATCTCCTACTTTTGATATCACCCTCCCCTTTGAATGTTCACCCAGTGTCGTACATTGCAAGCCCTCACTTGGTAACATAATATCGAGCTCCCTCTTAACCGCACTGCCTTACGTCGTGGAGCGGAGATGAAGGGTAAGGAAAGGGGGAAAATGGACGGAGGTTAATGATTCTAGTTCCCCTTCACGTCATTACGACAAATGAGCACCGAATAGGCTCGGTCCAGGAAGTCCGTCTATTAGTGATTATGAAGCCTGTCTGACACGAAGCACAAGTTTAGTTTCCCGGCTAGGCCGGCGTGTTTTCCTTATATAGGAAAAACTTTCGTGGGTTTGTAGACGACATGCTGGAAAAATACTCGACACCCGTCACGCGTTTGTGGACAGGGAGTACATAATAACTATAGAGGATGGATGATACATCGCGAAAATGATTTGTGCTAACTTAGCTGTCTGCAAACCAATAACAGATAGAGACATGCAAAATTTGCGTTATCATTTCGTAGCAGGCTAATCTTCACTTTCCTATACATAACAGAGCATAATCTGCGATTCAATTGGTCACGAGATTTTGTGTGTTGTCGTTTACGTGTGTTGCGTCTTCACAGAGATTGACCTCTCTACCGTGTAAGCATTCTCCGCGGCAAGTCACGACAATATCGGCCAGCGGGAGACGTCGAACGAGCGTAGAGTCACTTGGAGTCTAGTCAGCTGTCAGAAAACAACGCGAAATTTGCATGTCTTAATAACAGACATCAAATATTACAACAGCGGGATTCTTATTGGATCAGCCAAATAGGGCAACAGCTCCACATAAAAGGGAAAGCCTGTAATATTCTGGTAACCCAGCAAACATTGAAGTTTTCCCGCGATAAATCATCCTCTCTAATAACAACTATGGAGCCAGTGACTTTATTGGCGAAAAGAATTTTGTAGCAACTTGTTCCAATGTCTTATCTGCAGCTCTGCATCATGGTTATGGGCTAAATGTATCAGCACAGAGGTGGCAATCATCTGACTGTGCCAATCAGAACATGGTCAATGCGATACCTCATGTCTGTGATTTGGGGTAGAACACTAAGAGCTAGAAATGTGTACATAAGACATTGAAACAAATTGTTGCATGATTATTTTCATCAAAAAAACACTGGCTCTAATAACGACAAACTCTTACATCATGTTAACCAACGAGAACCTCCTTATTTTTGTCGAAGACGCCCGAAGTAGGCTACAACCCCCCCCCCCTCCCCTTAAGTCGTTCGGGATAAAGTGAGCACTAATTAATTAGCCGTTGAAAAATATCACCAGCCGTTACTGCATATAATTTAGCAAAAACTATAGTTGCATTACTGCTTGTATGGTTGGCAGCAAAATTACGCAATATTGTTCCATGTATTTTTCTATTTAAATACAAACAATACTGAAATCGACATGCTTGTATTTTATATAATTTATAAACTTTATCATCAAATTAAATACTTCCCTACCGACTGCACAGTTTATTTTACACGCGAAAGCATCAAGTGCCGTGTCCAGAGAGGTTAGACGTTCCCCGTCGTTAGCCGTTACGCGCGGAAAGATACGAATTTGCTGGAAACAGAACTTCAGCAGGGCTTTGCTGAGAGCTCACTTTATCCCGAACCACATATAGGAATGCGGAAGTGAAATAGCAATCAGGATAGCGAACTCAGCCACACACGCTAGCAAAATGGCTTCGCTGGCCAGCAACTTGACGGAAACCCCTACCGCCAATGAACTAGCCGGCAGCCAGGCTAATAGGAAACATGCAGTAACATGCAGGAGCCAAACATACACGGAGCTGATATCAACAGCCTCGGGCAGACAATATGCGGAGAAGTTCGCCCGTATCTTACGAGACAACACGTTATTTCGCGTCTGTATTACTACTTCGTCTGTGGTTTTGCTCCTGAATGTTACTGTACGCTTCCAATTGACCTGGCTGCCGGTTAGCAGGGCAGTCGCCTTACGCTGATTGGCGGTAAGAGTTTCCGCCATGTTGCTGGCCAGCGAAGCCATTTGCTGGTGTGTGACTGCGTTCGCCGTCCAACCAGCTACTTCACTTCTGTATTCCTACATATTCTGTGGTGAAACGCTGCAATCATTATGGTAACGAACGCCCGATTTCCTTGGTCCCTTCATGACAGCGTCTCTCGGAAACATTACTTGGACATCGCTAAACAATAAAAATAAAGTTTGAAAAAAAATCCTCGCCGTGTATTAACTTGATTAGTTGCCGAAGTTCAGGATTGTTTGCCGCTCCAGCAAGCTGGCACAAATAAAAAAATTAACCAAATGGACGGGTGCCTGTTATTTTCAAGGTCGGTCTTCTGTTCCACGGTGACTCAGGTAACGAAGTGGGGAAGGGGGGGGGCATTGTGAAACCCGCCTGGTGCTAATACCTGTCCATCAGGGGATTGTGATATTTCGGCTTAATCCCACGACTCGAGTGAACTCGCTAAGAGGATTTCTGACGCGGGGAGGGTGACACGCTAGGCCGCTACAGCGGTGTCGGCGTGAGTGCTGGTTGGAGAGGGGGAGAGGGTATAGAATAAAAAAGAAAAAAAGAAGATAATAATGTGCGGTGTTCCAAGGGTGAGGAAAGGAACCTAGAAAGGAAAAAATAAAAGCGGTGAAGTGAGAAAATCCTACTTTCAACTGTTCACGATCGAATGTATTTACACACACATCCCTCATAGTAAAATAAGAATGATTCAAGCTTGAATCAAGCTTGCTATGTCAAGTCTGCTAGCTTGCAGCAAGCTTGTCATGTCAAGCCGTAAGCTTGAATCAAGCTTGAATCAAGCTAACTAATCTCCACACTACAAGCCTGCAGCAAGCTTGCGAGGAAAGCTTGTTTCAAACTTGCTGCGAGCTTGTAGCAAGCTTGCCACGGACAAGACAGGATACAACTGTAGAAAATAAGCTTGCCTCAAGCTTGAATTAAACTTACCAAATAGGGCTTGTAATGGCAAGCCTAAATCATGTCAATTGCAGGCTTGCCGCAAGCTTACATGCTACCTGGGACAGATAAACGTAAAGTATATTTCATGTCTTAGGGGCGCCACCGACCTGCTGGTTAGAAGCTCGGAAATGACAGAGACATAAGGTCGACCTTGAAGCGCATCAAATGCCGTATCGCCTCAACGATCCAAGCGCTGAACTAGCGTGCAAGGTTTCTGCTGAACCCTTTTTACTATGGGTAGGGACCCCTGTTTTTCACGAAAAGAATTTTGCTCTTTCTTTCAGCGTCTTACGTACACACCTGCAATTCTGCTTCGTGATTATTGGCAGCGTATCTTTGCGAACAGTCGTATCTCATTTGACTGAGCCAATTATAATAACGTTCCTGCAACACCACCCGTCTGTGATTTGCCAGTAGAATCCCAAGGCTCGTGAGAGTTATCCAATCACTGAACCCGTAGCAGAACTGCAGATGTGCACGTAAGGCACCGAAACAAAGTTAGGAAAAATTATTTTCGGGAAAACCAGGGTCCCTAACTATGGGACACTAAGCGGTGACCACATAAGTTAACTGGTGGAAAGTGTGGTGCAGCAAACTCCAGTGTACAGTTCAACGCAATCTGAGTTTCACATACATCCGGTTAGTACATCTTGAAGTACGACAGTATGAAAAGACAGTTTTTGTAATGACAGTGAAGTATACGCTATTGACGTTCAACCTCACCCAGAATCTATACGCGCAATAATCGTGCCTCTAGTTATACCTAGACGAACTATTATTTCGCGTATAGATTCTAGGTCAGGTTGAATGCCAATCTTTCTCCTGAACAGTCATTGTTTCCGACTTGGGTTGTTTTTTCAATTCACCATTCAAATTCTAAACTGATGCTTTGAGTGCGGAGTAAAAATAAATAAATACATATCGTACAAGGATACTCGAGTGACAGGATACCGCACCCAGAATGCAGAGTGTATGAATGCGAGCCCATAGGCAATCTGCGTACCCCGAAGGATGACACAATGTGAGGTCCTACGATGGAGAAGCGCCGGAATGAGAGCGATGGGGAAACGGGAGATCCCCGAGAAAACCCACTGGCCAGTGACATCGTAGCGCGGAGTTATACACCATGCCCTCTTTAAGAGCCTGCGTCACTATTCCTGCTGAATTATTCTTATAACTTCTTCCTGATTCCAAATTCGACAAGATTCACATGATAATATATCAATAGGGACGTATATAATTACAGTAACTTTCATTAGACATATTGTATTCGAAATATTAAAATATAAGTTCGGAATAATTAAGGTAATTCAATATTTAAGATAATAATTATCCTTCCGACACATAATAAAGGCTAAATAACTGCTGTTACCAATTAAGTTCGTAAATGCGATCCTAATAATAAAACGTAATGTTTTAATTAAGAGACGTTATTGATAATTCGTCGCAGCCACGTTCACGTGGTAAAATTGCATTGTTGTGTACTTGTATGTCATAGGGTTCGTTTTATAGACGTCATTTGTAACTACATTTCCCACACATGTAACCATTTTTTTTAGCTCTTACAGTTTTTTAATGTCAAAGTCAGAATTCGCAAGTTATGGGAAAGAATAACAAAAAACCAAGTGACTTATCGAATGAAATAATTTACACCGAAGTATTACAGGTAATATGCTAAAATAAAAAAAAAATAAAAAAAAAACAACACTCAATGAAATTTCTTTGCGCGTTTTGAAAAAAATATGAAAATGACGAAATTTTACTTCATTTATGGTAATTTTTAAAAATGGCAAAAGAACTTTGCTATGTGTTGTTAAATATTTTAGCATATTGCTCATAAGATCTCATTTCTGTGTAAATTATTTAATTCGAGTAAGTCACTTCGTTTTTTGTTATTCCCATGTTCCCGTAACTTGCAAATTCTGACTTTGACATGCCACTGTGGGAAAACTATGAGGGCTAAACAATTTTTACAAGTGGAAAATGTAGTCACAAGTGACGTCTGTAATACGTACATTATGTCGTTCAAAAACAAAATTATGAAGTTTTGTCAGATGAACACCCTTAAATTCTTTGCGGCAGCGCAGAATGATATGCTCTATCCATTCTAAGGTTGCAGGTAACTCACTCAAGTGAATGACAGTAAAAATTTGCACAGCATGAATTGAATTTGAAATATTGGAAAATACATAGAAAATGTGTTAACGGCTCAATCACGATGTGAGGAATCAAGATATAATTCAAGTGCTTCGATTTATTTCGCTAGCAATTTTAATTTCTGCTGCAACTTTATAGTGGATAGAGTATAGCTATGCAGTAAGGTATGCCTCATAGAAGAAGCAATCCTTCAGGCTCTCGTCGGGTCGTCCATGCGGCATGCGAGGCCAGAACACGAGACATATTTACACACAGTTAACACAGGATCGTTGTCGAAGGACAAGCAGCTCGCGAGGACAGTTTATCACGCCATCTTCTTGCCTGCCTGTGAAAATCCTGACCCTTGGCAGCGCGCCTCAGGCGAAGAAGAACGGCGACATTCACAGAACGTTAGACAACAAAGTAAAATGCAAATCGGTGGCCGTTTCCAACGCGACCATTATTTTCCGCACGAGTTTATCTCCCATCTCGTGACCTCGGAAGAAGGCCTCGCAACCGTAACAGGGTTAGAAAGATATCGCTCGAGTTTGAACTCTGCTGAATTTTCAGTACGGTTGTATCCTGACGGAACAGATAACAAACGGTAGCGAATGTCGACTCGTAAAGTGTAACGACCTGACATACACGATACACAACTCAGCGCTAAAAGTATTAGTTTATGTAGGGTTCCTCCAAGCAAATTTGCAAAGAAGCTAACTTTCCAAGCATACATTTTTCTCCAGTAATGTGTTTCTGAAAAACTATCGCTGATGCAGAAATTTCGTACATTTAATTGTAGCGTAACATATGCGTTTTACTACCAAATTCACAAGAAAACTGTGTAGACGATGTACAAATTATACTTTAATTAACTACTACATTAACATTTGAGAGACAATTTTGAATTCTTCAATAGTAGTTAACACGACTAAAATTATTTATAAATGGCAAAAATCAAGTTTATATTGCAGGTACACTCAACCAGACAGTTGAACTTAATTTGTACATAAGAACACAATAAATATTTGTGGTCCGTTTGCGATTGCTAGGCCTCTGGCACAATTTGCACTTGTTTTTGTTGTTGTTGGGGGTGGTGGTGTATAAAGCGTTGGTTGCCATAATAGACTGTTGTCTATCACGGTGTAGTTGTTTAACTTTTTATTCAAGAATTGTAAAATTTGAAATGCACATTTCAGTAGCATTATTTCTCTCTTACTGAACATACACAATAAAACGGATTTGAACTGTATTAAGCAGATAGTTTAGATGGTACTGTTGAAATGGACTCATAGGTTATGGGTGGCTGAAATAATTTAAGTTGATAATCTCGGATTCGAATTTCAGTGATATTCTTTATGTTTGAGGTAGTTGAGAGGGTTTACACGGCCCTAAACAGCCAGGTCTTAAGAGCCGATGAGGGTGACAAATGGTGAAGGGACAACGCAATTTACATGCCCGAGTCAGGATTCGAGCGCAGGACCTCTCGCATCGCAGACCGGCGCCTAACTAATTACGCTACGAAGGCCAGTTTTATGTTAGAGAAAATTAGAAATAGAGTAAAGCTAAATTGGATGTAGTTATCCAAAAAGGAACCAATCCACAGTTTACATGAACTGAGATATTTAAGAGGGCGTGATACATTATTCAACGCTAAAAGCATTAATCAATAAGTGTAGGTTTCTTGAAGCCAATTTACGAAAATTAAACAATAGCAATCCTAGACAATAGTTTTAGCAAACGTTTTAAACAAAATTGTTTCCAGTGTTGCGAACTTCTGAGGCACAATCTCTGACGCCGGAACCTAGTGCATTTAACTGCGGCGCAAGAGATCACGCGTAACGAATGAGTAATTCTGGATAAATATTTACTCATAAAGTTGGCAAATACCTTTATCTAGAATTGTCACTGAGTGTTTTATCCGTATTGGCTTCGAAAAAAGCGTAGAAATCAAGTGATATTTTAGTGTTTATTTATCTAAACGCACTCTTAAGGTCACTATTTACTGTGTCTATTTAAACCTTGTATAAACCGTCTTTTCTGGGCTATTGTTTTCCTTAAGATATTTTGATTTAATGTTTGTTCTTTTTCTAGGATATTCTTTGGAACTTCTCCTTCTATGTAGTTTGGTTATCTGAAAATAAATTACTCTGTGAGGTAGTTTCGTTTTGCATAACTACGTCCAATTAGGTTTTTATGCTAACATCCATACTCTCCCTAATGCAGTTTTGACCGGTCGGTTGTAGTTTTAAAAGTTCAATATTTGAACTTAACACCAACAACATTTACCGCAAGTAAGAGTTGAAATGCTTTCGTGTCCAACATCAACCACTGCAACACAACTCCAACCATCAAAAGGCAGTTCTGCCAACATGCGTGTGGCAACCTGTCCTTCCACTGTTGACAACACCAAACAACAACAAATACAATACGAACAACAATCATCATTTGTACCAGATGCCTTAACTGTAAATGTAATCGGTTCTTACATCTGATGATTTGAGGAGTTTACAAATAGTTACCTGCTGGAGTTACTGTGTTCTGTCACTGTCTCGATCTCCAGATGTCAGCCAGGTTGTTAATCGAACGCCTGCAAGCAATTCAGGGTTTTAAGTTGGCAGGAATTTGAAATTAACGTAAATGTATTACATTACTTAAATGTTTTACTGAATGCAAAGGCTACAGAAATGAATTTCATACTTCACTTTGTGCCACACGACAAAATTTCAGGGTAAAAATAAAAATACATTCTTGTGAACTACTATACCAATCTTTATATAAAACGAAGTGTCCTGACACACTCACTCACTCATCAACACACAGCCCAAATCGCTGGACCTAGAACCATGAAATTTTAAGGGAAGCTTCCCCTTGCTCCGTAGGCACCCTAAAAGAATGGATTTTTCGAAATTCGATAACTAAGGAAGTGAAATGGGGTGAAATGTGTTTTAAAAGAATTCCTTATATCTAATTTAACCGGGAAAGCTATCATAATTTTTTAACGTTAAAAAATTGCCCAAGAAAATGCATATTTGTGAATTTTTCGATTTTGCGAAATTCGAAAATTAAGGGGGTGAAAATCCGTAAAATGTGTTTTTCATTAATCGTGATTTCTCCTAAACAATTTAAGATAGTGAGGTGATTTCTTCTTTAAAATGATTCTTAAATAAATATCTAAAAAGTATTTTTTAGAATTTTTTCGAAATTCGTCCTTGAAATCTGTTTAAAAAAATATAATATTTTTTTTCAAATAATCATCTGTACCGCATATACCCGTTGAGATATCGAGATGATGTTTTGATTAGAATGAAGGGTACGTAAATATCTACAAATCAAATTCAGGATTTTATGAAATTTGAAAATTAAGGATGTGAAAAGCAGTAAAATGTTACAGTCTCCAGAAGAAAGAGATGATCATGGAACAATAATTCAACAGTAGTTTCTTTTTGCCAACTTACTCATAAATAAAACCTCTTTGGACTGTAGCCCCTACATATGAAAGAATTATCACGGCTTGCCTTTAAGCGTTCACTCAGGTATTGTATAAAGTTTGTAGTGTAGGAGGGGTTCACATCCCGTGCAATACTTTGCGATGGGAATTACTATTACATCATGCGAGCATATTGCGCGCTCTCTTTACACTGAGCTAAGACAATTTATAGTTCACTGTTACTGAGTACGCTAGCTGTTAAATGCCTTCATCACATATTTTATCCAGAGTTACTGTTTACATTACATAATTTCATGTGGGCAAAGCCTCAGTCGGGCAGCTATTTAATAGAGAAATTAAAATGAATTAAAGTACGCTCAGCGAAGTGAACTGGATAAAGCTGTTTGTATTTGTTGTTTTAAAAACATACAGAGAATATAGTAACACCATCAATTGATACGTAATTAAAAGTTAGTTACTCTTTTCTATTGTACACGCGGCCGAAACCGCAAAGGGACAGCTAGTATAAATATGTTTGTGACCACCATACATTTAAATTTAAATATTAAGCTCAAACCAGCACTTGGTTTTTCTCTTAATGGAGTCCAAATGGGAAAAAAAAATACATTATTTTATATTTGAAGGAAATAGTGTTACTTTGCAGACGTTATCCGGTAGTACATTTTCCTCTTACGAAAAAAAAATTAGCTCAACCAGTTTTCCCATAGTGGCAACAAGTCGAAATTTGCACATTTTTAGTTCTTATTAGCCACGAAAACCAATTAATATAAATAAATTTAAAAAATTACACTCAAACTACACGTTACATACTATTACTTGACATGTTTTAAAATCCAGTACAGTATATTTTTGTATTTAAATAAAATCGATGGATGAAACGAATAAATTCAAAATTTCAGAAAATTTTTTTAATACAAGAACATTTTGTGATAGATGATACAACATGTCAAGCTCTTCAGTGTGAATTTTTATATTTATTTATGTTCATAGTACTTTTGCAGCTAAGAACTAGAAACGAGCAAATTTTGACTTTGAAGTGACTTACGGGAAAACTGGTTGAGCTAAATTTTTTGTGAGAGGAAAACGTATTCCCAAGTAAAGCCTATAAAACTAAGACGCTAGTTCATACAAATAAAAATTACAATTTTTCTCCGACTCGGACATCCTTATTAAATAGTGAAAGGATTTCGCAACAACTTGTTTCAGAGCCTTACGTGCACATATGTTGCTCAGCTGTATGGCCAGTGATTGGATGTCTTTGTACCTCAGTATGCTGGGATTCTACCCGCATATCATTAGCGTGTTGTGTCGCAGTGACCTTGTTCCCATTGGTGTAGCCGAATGAAAGACGACTCTGCACAAAGACATGCCTCCAATAATCAAAAGGCAGAACTGCAGATGTGCACGTAACTCATTGAAACGAGTTCGAGCAAAAAAAATTTTTTTTTTCACTAAATTTCAGTCGTTCAACAAATAGCCTACACAATATTCTTATCGTGCTTCTTTCTTATACTCTATCCATTCCAAGATTACAGCTTGTGTCACTCCGCCTGTTCGCGCGCTTGAACGGCATTGGCTGTTCAATAACCGTCGCACCACCTCCGCGTGTTTCACGAGCTATCGACTGGCGACAAGTGGAGAAACGGAATCGCGCCTCGCTGTGGAGGTAACGGAATCACGACGGACGTTGGCGTCGTCTCGTGAGCCGTAGTTAATCCATTCCATGCACATATAGTATTTCATGCGTACAGAGTGATATTATATTACAGAGGATTAAAAAAATGCCATAGAACGATTAAATTACCTATCCTGAACTAAAACACAGCAATTTAGCGTAGGGCCTATTTCCTGCCGCAACGACACTGGTAACTAACCAGGGGGGCGATTAAATACCGCCTTTTATGGGTGCAACGCAGAATTTGCACCTGCGTTGTATCTGGTTGCGCAACAATGGAATTATATACTCATTTAATGCCATAGAAGAAGAATTTCACTTGCTCTGCACTTGCGTTGCGCTGCGTCGGTGCAAATAGCAGGTGGCGATATTTAATCGGCTCCCAGCGAACCAATGGTCGAGAGCTCACATGTGACAGAGTTTATTTCCGCTGCAATCTTGGACTGGATGCAGCATAGATATGTTGAACATCTTGCATACATTTCCACGCCACTGTGAAGTAAGTTAAGTGCAGTGGATAACGTTTTATTGCCCAATTTCGCGCGTATTGTCTGCTAACATCAGCTTATCCTAGTTTTTAAAAGGGATAATTCAAAGTCGATCGAGTTTGCGACCAAGTTACCTCACTACACATTTATTATTTATTTATTATATCCGAACATACATTGTCACGTAAAAACGTACGTACGCATTAATGTAAGTTTTTGTGGAAAGATGGGAGAAAACACTTGATTAATCACAACAAAAGATTTGCAGTAGCAAATAAATCTTTTGTTTAGTTATTAACCTCTGCAATGTAGCTATGCTAGTTCACTTCACTCGGATAACGTTTTTAATTAGCCAATTTGAAATTTTGTGTTGTGCTCGGGCAAGTTGTGTGCGCAAGACTGTTTTCGTAAACTCTGAACAATTTCAGCAACAAGAATACTTGAATTTTTCGTAGAACAATAAGAACTGTAATAATTAACTGTAGGGTGTTCGCGTTAAAAGTGAGAACTTTTAGAAGTTTTGAAGACAGCGTTGGCTCCAACAATAATGTTTTAAAAAACATTTTACTAGCTTTCGTTTACAACTTCATTCGCTTGCATGGTTTAAAATTTTTTTAAATTCTCAATGGTTCAAAATCGTGTTAGGAGTCATTAACGACCGTTTCAAAAACATTACACAAAAAAATAATGTTTTACTAAATTATTACAAGCACACATTACACATTTCGCGAACTCAACCGTCTGCTTTTTTACGTCGGGTGCCATGTTCTACGTCATTACGGCTCGTGCGTGCCTCGTGAAAGCGTGTTATATAGCGAGGTTGTGATGACTTTGTGTAGTGATATTCCCGTTTGAGTTAAAAACGCAAGTATTAACAAATGTTTTCCTTTAAAGATAGATAACAATAAGTCTTGCGAGATTACTTATTGTTCAGTATTTAATTGTTCTGAGGCAAGTTGAGAAGTTCTTTTATCACTTCCGTTGGATTTAGTAAGGTAAGTTGTTTCAGTATTTGTTTTAATGTTACGTCTATTGTGAAAATACATTAGTGTAACCAGGGCGCTGGCTTCAATGAAATAAATATTACAGGTTTTGATTATATATCATACAAAATTAGTGTAGTACAGATTATAAGATTTGCTAATTACATAAAATAAAGTTATAACTGCTGCAACTGTATCTTCTACACGCAAAAAATTGACTTGATAGCATGGGAAAATGCATTACCGTATATGAAATGTTAACATCAAAACACTGTTGCAAAATGGCGGACAACACTAGCCAATCAGCACCCGTGTTCGCTGACATCAAAGGAGCCAACATGCTAGTTCGCTTCTGTTGTCCTTGTTTATTCTGTGGCTCAGGGTTGTCTAGAAAGTGTCAAATAAGTAAAGGGCCAGTTGCGAAAATGACACGGGCTTAACAGTTTTTTGAATGCTAGCCTATACCCAAAACAAAACGCGAATATTTCAGGTCCCTACTGACTAGGTTTCCATGGTAGCAGGCAGAAAGTGGCCATGCATACAGAAATGTATGAGAAATGTGAAGCCACCTTTTTTGGGCGTCACAACATGGCGACCACCTGATTGTTAACATATTGTAATGTGATAACTTCGTTTTCAAGCCTCTGGTCCAAGCATATAAGTACCTAGTATACTCTATTTCATGTAAGTTTGGATAAATCTGACAGCAACTTATGGGCAATAATTTGTAATATTTTGTTATTTTTGTCACTACACAAACCAAACTTTGCAGTACAAATGCTGAAATGGACATTTCAGGTTTATTTTAGAGCTAAAAATTTCTTGTTATCTGCAACAAATCGCAAAATACTAAAAAATTACTGCCCATAAGTTGCTGTCAAATTTATCCACACTTATATGAAATAGAGTATAATAAATATTATTAGTTACTTAGTTAACATCTGAGGTGTTTTCATTATTGAAAGGTGAATAAAAACCAGTGTGAACGAACTCAAAAGGCTTCGTCGCCATAATGGGATGCCCAAAATGCAGCTTCAACTATGCCAGAAAAAAAAAGCCATCTCATTATTCTTATACCGATTGTTGCCTAAACCAACGTTTAGCCGGGAAACTGTATGGTCTACGAATTTGTCAATTCTAAAACACTTCCCCTTTACCCTCTCCACAAATCATACGCACCCCCTATATTCACCCCTATTCGTTTCTATTGGTGCCTTTTGTACCACTCTTACCATCAACGGACAAATTAAATTTGACTTAGCTTTAGAACTGGTCAACATATTTCCATGTGGCTATCTTCTTTCTCCACCCATCATGGCTCCACATGTAGTGGGGAGAAATAAATCGTTCGTAGACGTGACAAGTTCGTATATCAGACATAGAACCATTTCACCATGCACATTTTAACTATTCATCACTCACATGCACAATGTCAATAACATAATAATGTTTTATCTCCTTATTTGACATTATATATTTTGAGGAAATTTCAGCGAACAAGGACAGAAATAAATTAAATATCCATAAAGCAATCTTGCTGTTTTATAATAATATATGAAATTATTTAGTTACATAAGCAATGTAGAATTTGTTTTTTTTTACCCTAGTGCATTTAAACATTGAGGTATAGCGATGTGTATTTATATATTCTGACAAATTTCCTTAGCAAACGGCAACAACATAAATGCTGTTGAAAACTATTAACAGTATCAACAAATTTATGAAAATAAACCATCTGCATTCACTAAATGTATGCAGTATATTTGTATGTGTAAGAATTCACTTATTTTTTAGAAAGTGGTAATTAAAAGATAAAAGTGCACGCAAAAAATAAAACTTTAAACAAGTGTAATGGGAAAAAGTAAAACTGGCAACAGCAGTTCTTTTCTTCAGCGAAAAGAAGTCGTGAATATTCAAATGCACAGAAATTAGGAGCGGCACTGTGCTAGGGATGCGTTCCATTAAAACTTTGCATCTGACGGGAACAGCAGTGCAGTCTATGATGTCTGAATAATAAGTTTATCGGGAGGTGTTTCCCTGAGTCTACTAACGCCCCCTTCCTCCTCTGCCATCACAAAACCCCTCTCAGCTTTCTCCTCGCTGGCCATAGTCCCTGGGAGGTCGGAGCTCGGCTGCAGAAACTAGAAATTGGTGGCAACGCTGGGATTTCATCAGCTTGCTCCACCCGCCGCGCCGCGCCGCTACTGTGCCTCCCGAGTCAACTCATTGAGCCCGGCAGCCTAGTCAGAGGAGGGGGCGGAGGGTATAGTTCTTAAAAAAAACCGGCGACCATAAAATCCCACGCTGCAGAGTTTTGAGTTCATTCCCACCAATGGCGTCGCTCGTCAAACTTCTACCCCCGCCGCCACCAGCGTCCCTATCGGCGGCTCTAAAACCGAGAAATGGGCGCAGGGAACGGCGCTCAGCGGAAAGGGGTGTGGAATAGTAAGGGGGAAGGGAGGTTGGGCTGCACATTATTCTTCCCCCTATAAAATAATCCGGGACAGGAGGTAGACGGGCAGACAACCGACATCCCCGCTTTCCTACACTCCTCCAGCACCAACCCCCATCGCGCACATCGGGCCACGCCGTCTACCCCCGCCCAAACCTCCTGGCCGCTGTAAAGTGAAGCAGAGCCGACTTTATGACGCATGCACATAAAACACACGAGTGTCATTCTCTCCTTTTCTCTTCCACTACTACCCTCGCCTCTTTTTTCTCACCCCCTCTTTCCTGCCACTTTCTCTTTTTACTGGGGGAGGTTGAGTGACGAGCCCAGGAGATAAAATACAAAGACCTCCCTACCGACACCCCTGGCCTCTTCTGCCACATATCGTGCCTGCCCGATCAGTGGAATCGCTAATTCACCCCTCCACCTTTTCCCCTTCTTTTTTTCCAGTCCGAAGCACCGCCGCAAAAAAAGCCTACTTCGCTGTGTATGTGACACAAAAGCAGAAACAAAAGGCGTTGGACGAGTGGACAGTGCGTACGAATTGGTGAGTTGTAAACTGCTAACATTTCCGCTACTTTCAGCTTCAAAAAAATTACTGCTCAACTGAACTATTAACAATCCTTTCCCCTTCTTTTCCTGTCGTTTGTCTTGCTTGAAAGGCATTTTTCGAGTCTAGTTTTCAAAGTCGTACAACCTTTTCTTTCATTTTTTATTGAAAGAAGAAAACTTTTTTCTGCCCGGTATTATAGCAAATTGTAGCCTAATATGAGTTATATATGGTTCAACCTTTACTTATTTCAAATTATCTGCCACGAAATGTACACAAAATAAATACAATTATTTTCCTTAATACAATTTGTTCTTATGACTCATTGAACCGTAGTTTAAAAATAAAAAAGTGCATACATTTATTTACGTACTCTGCAATAGTAACATGTTTACGTACAATGATTAGTTTCGAGTACGGGAGTGTTAAGGCCGATCCTGACACTTTCACTGAGCGCCGCATCGTCCTTATGCGCTAAGCGGTGATCGTATCGAACTACGAAACATTCTCTCCTTGCACATTGACATCACACCTGACATAGCAGTGTGCTTGGCTGCATACCTGCCAGGAACTCGTTGACTGACGAGAGTCGAACGGTTGAGTGAGTTGGAATCACTGGTTTATTGTATTGCTAGGTTGCTCAGAAATAGTGACAACGTATCATTATCGCGCTCTAATAAAATACACTACCTTGCTATAAACTCACAAATCCATAACATCTTACCAATATTTATGACGTATTAGTCATAAATTATTTTTTAACTATGCATTCAGAGTCTTCAAGTAATGAGTATGTAAAATTGGCGAAAGGCATTTGCATAATGGTATAGCACTATATTTATTTGTAGTAATTAAAAAAAAATATATTGTGATTATAAATGAAAAATTCAACACGCAAGGTGATACCCCACCCTAGAATCTAGGTCTTTAAACCAATGGTGAGGGGTGAAATGGGGTTAGTATAGAGGAGCGTCGGAATGAAGGGCAGGTGAAACGGGACATACCCTAGCCTCTGGTCCGGACGTGACCTCATGAGGGGGTGGGTGAGAGGGAAAAAGACAGTTGGTAAAAATAAATAACTAATGGGGAAAGGTACTCGAAGGCAGGGCATCACAATTCAGTTTTAAGGGTGTTCAAGTGCGATAAAATCATAATTTTATATCTTTATGAAATAGTGTTAGTTTTGCAGACGATAGTTGTGAGTATAGTTTCCTCTTACAAAATAATTTCATCTCTCGTAGTTTTCTCATAACGGTGCGTCAAATTCAAAATTTGCTTGTTCTGCTGAAATGCAAATAGTGAAAACCAACTGACCCACTTGAATAAAATAATTCTTTGTGATATTACGTCCAATGAACTATGCAATAAAGTATTTAAAAGGCCATAACTTAATATTTGAAATTTAAAAAAAATCGTGAAAAGTACATGAAAAAAGTTGAAAATTCAGCAATTTTTAAAATACAAAAATAGTTCACGGGATTTTGTTAAAAATGTTTTATTACGTTTCCCATAGTATGCTATTCCACCGTGAATTATTTCATGTATGTAAGTCAATTGGTTTTCACTATTTGCATGGCAGCAGAACATGCCAATTTTGACTTTGACGCACCGTTATGAGAAAACTATTCGAGTTAAATTATTTCGTAAGAGAAAACTGTTCTCACAAGTATCGTCCACAAAATTAACAGTATTTCATAAAAATATAAAATTATGATTTTATCGCACTTGAATATTCTTTACACACTTCTGTGACCGGGCATCCGTAGAATCTGCCCAACCCGGAGAGGTGACTTAAACGAGACCATACAGTGGAGAAGTAACGGAATTAGAATCATTGAGTAAATATTCAAATTACATCCATAGCTTGAAATATGTGTCGATCACTTCTTTGGTAAAAGCACAGGAAAATGTAATTTCCTCGAACGTGGCAAGCAACTTTGGACAAAAATGTTTCTATTGTGTTTTTGACCGCAGCAAGTTATAGAGCCGTACATTAGTTGGCAATGCTGAGGCTACTACTGCTATATCAAAGGAACGAATAGTATAGTTGTTCCCCAGGAGTTAGGAGTTACGTTGTGTAAAGGAAAGGTAAGTGGGCTTTACGTCTAGTCGACAGCGAGGTTATTAGCAACGGTGTCAAAGAACTTGGTACAATGACAGGATCTGGGAGAGTAGTCAGCCATGGTCTTTGCTAAGGAATCCTCCCAGTATTCACCTGGAGCGATTCCGGGAAAACTATGGGAAACTGAAATCAAAATGGCCGGAGTCGGGGATCGAACCCAGGTTGTGCATCAAACTTCATAAAAAAAATAACGTAAAATTTTTTTTTACATTTCAAGTTAAAACGTAAGTTTACAATTTATTTACCATGGACACGGAAAATAAATCGTTTTAATTACATTTTTTCAACAGTCCTATATTCTGAAGTATAAGAATTACATGTCCCTTATCAGGGTCATGTACATTTTTGTACGATCTTACTTACATTGCTATAAAAATTTCTCTAACCGATTTTAAAAAAAATAATATAAAAATATATTTCTAAAAAATTACCGTAGGCTATGTATTAATGCCAGCAGGGAGGGTTAATAAGCTTCAGTAGCTCGGTTCGTTGCTAAATCTACTCAGCGAGAACTCAAAATCATGTATTATTCGTCTCTACCAGATTTCAGGTTTTGACGTAATTTATTTGAAAATATGATAAATATCGACTTAGTTAACTTCCTCAAGTTATATTGTGGACATTAAATCTAAATACTTAAAATATAACCATGAAAGATCTCCTGCCCTTGCATTTTAATTAAAACCGTGTGAAAGTAACAATTATGTGCACATATTTGACGATTCCGACGGGCAGTCCCAAATCTTAAATTAGGCTGCATTCAAACTCCATTTTTATTGATACGTAATTTTGTGGAATTGAGTGTGGTTTTGTTCTAAGCGTTTTCGACTTTGCTAATTTTTCAGTACGTAGCCTATTTGTTTAAACAACGCACCCTGACGCACATATGGCACAGCAATAATATGAAATTACTATTTCCTAGTTTTATTTGGAGAGGATTATTTTACGTGTCGGAAGCTTTATTTGTAACTTTTTAAAATTTAATAACTCTACAATTATTGTAAATATCACATTTAATTACATAACATCTATTTTGTATATAATTTAAAAAGTACTGAAGTATTTTGTCACATTAAAAAGCATTCAGTCGGTACATCCATTTCGGAGATACGATACCACAGACGAGAGAGACAATACATTGGTGTCGAACTTATCATGAAATGTATCGCGTTTCCTTGTTTCGTCGTAGAGTAAGAATCTATTTTGCGTGTTCAAAGCGTAGAAGAGCGGAAGTTGTAAGGACGATGCAGCACTCGCATCTCACCTCATCCTAGCCTCTAGACGCAAGTCGCTGAACTGGCGTGAAGTCTTCTAGCCAACTCGCCTCTATGAGATAATCTGTGGTGACCCTACAATTTTATGACGTAATATTAAATATAAAGGTGCATTGCCCATGCTTGTAGATTTTAAAAAATTCGGTGTAAATATATGCATACCGGTACCTAAAATTACCTTAAAAAACATAAATTTTAGCCATTTTCAGCAGAGCGAAAATAAACTTTAGAAATTCATGAAGGACCTGAAATTGGTATACAAGTGCGTAAAGTGCTTTGAATGCTATTCCTTACGCAGCACTCACCCATGAGCTATGGGCGGTTTTCGAATAATATTGTAACGTCCGAAGCTCTGCACACCTCCATGTGGGCTGGACAGGCGACCACCTTAAGGAGGAGTGCTAGGCAATTTTATTGTAGTTTCAGTTTTTGAGCCACGGCATTTATTTAAATTGTATTATCAAAATTTTCTCTTAGACAAAGCATAGAATACATTCTTGGTAAACTACTCGACATAAATAATCATGGATATGTCATCCAGAATCATTGCAAGGGAATTATAGGTTAACTTTCAAAAATTATCTTGCAATGATTCTGCATGAAAAATTAATTAAATATTTCATTAATATTAATGTCAAGCAGTTGACCAAGGATATATCCTATGCTGGCGCAGGGACGATGTTATAACATGTAACGAGCTTTCTTTTTTACGCGAATCCGCTTAACTTATTCACATTATGTTTATCTACGGAAAAAGCATACACCTTAAACTATGCTTTCATCACTAATTAATTTCATTATAAAAAACTCTGTTTTATTACTTTCTTGTTAATTACGAGGTCCATGCTTAAGTTCAGTGTGGCTACATACAAATATGCTCATGTTCTTTGGTTAGCGAGGTGTCTGCAATCTGTAATACTGTGAAACAGATTGCCTTCGTACTTGAGTGTAACATGACTGGGTCACAAAATGTTCCTTTGTGAAATAACCTCCCCCCTCCTTCCACAGGCCCGACCCTTCCTAAAGCAAAAACTGTACTGTACTGTTTTCTGTAACGAGCTCTGAGATCATTGAAGCAAATAAATAAATAAAATAAAAATGTTTTAAAAAATTCTGCGTGTTTGCTAAAAAAATATCATTTTCAGGCCTCTCAAAATGGCTAAACACGCTTTTTTTTAAGACTGCTTAACTCCGAAAATTCCACCTGAGTTCATACTATCCAAAAATAAAGCTTTACGGACACCGCTCCAGTCCCATAATAGTCCTGGAAAGAGATGAACAAACCTCCTCACATTGCAGGAAAAGGTTTTTTTTTTTCATAAAAATTCGTAGAGTAACATATTAAAAATCCACCAAAGTCCATCTTCCTGTTTTCACTTTTTTTCGGAATTTGTCCTGGAAAAATGCAGCAAAAATTAATAACTCGAAAATGGTGCACCTCACAACAAAACTTGTAGCGACAAAAATTAAAGAGCATAAAATTTACTATAAAATCTCCAAAATTCATTAACATTCTCTTATAACTTCTTCTTTTTTCGGGATTCGTTCCGGAAAATCATTAAAAAATTTAATAAATCGAAAACGGGGCACTTTACAGCAAAATATTTCAAATCAAAAAGTAAAGTGCCTAGCTTTTCCCGTAAAATGTTCTCATTTCATACCAATTCACATAAAATCAGCATTATTTTCTTCAGAATTTGTCCCGAACAGCCCACAGTACAAAAAACATAAACCGCACATCGTATGCCAAAACCTATCAACAACATTAAAAAAACAAACACATACAAAATGTCCCATATCGCATTAAAATTTACTTTTTTCCGCCTGAAAGTAATAAACTTTTCACTATACGAGATTTGTTAAGTGGAACAACATTTTTAAACGGCAAAAAGCCGAAAACCGTGCATTGCGCATCAAAATATGTGAAACCGTAACTAAAGAGCAAAAACTTTTACCTAATAAATATAAAATTTACCAAAATCCACAAAAATATTACTATACGGGTCTTGGTATTTGTCGCGGAAAACCCCTATTCGTGGCTTTCATTGTTTTTTAAGCTTACTGCACGAAACCAGTATGTTTAGGCCTACGACAGATTTCACCTGCATTTCCTTGTACTGTGTGGATTTATGTTTCGAATTTATGAACCTTTCAAGTGTGAAATATAAAAACTTAAATTAAATAAAGTAGATGTGTGTGTATCTGTAGGGTTTTGCTTGAATATTGGTTATCAGTTTAATGACATGTTCCCGGCGAATTTTCACAGAGACTTGTCTTGTTATTATTTATTTTGTGCAGAAACGAAGGAGGGTGCCAACATCAACAAAATGAACTCGCAGTCTTGTGCCATGCAGCGAGTATATAGATCCGAGAAATGTGACTGAACACAGCTGACAGCATTAGTGTTTTTTTTTGTACCGGCGTGCTGCACTCTTGCCTAGTGTTCCATTAGATATTTAATTTATAACGGATTTGCAACGAGCTTGATATATGCTGTAAGTATAGTGTTTTGTTTGATTCATTAAGGGTACTAGAGACAGTAGATTTATAATGTGGATAACGTGGTAATAATTAGCGTATGTAAAACCGTTGGAACGTGCCACAAAAATTGTTAAGGGCAATGTTAGCTATTTTATGAATGGATTGTTAAAAAATAAAACAAAAAGATAGCTGAATTGAAGAGTGATAAGTGTGTATTTTCTAATGACCATATTAAAGATAAACAAACTGTTAAAGTAGCAAGAAAGGGTTTATTTTAATAAGGATAAATTCTGCATAATGCAATAGAGGGGTCCAACTTAATATATCTGAAGGATAGAATGTACATTCATATTGCCGGAAAAAGGTTCACAGATGAGAGTTGCATAGCTCAGTTGAAGAGAAAATTACGTGCAGAATCCGATGGAGAGCCTGTCTCGATTTCTCCGAGAAAAAAAAATGCGTTCCTCAGTTACAAAATTCTGTTTTTACGAGAACTGTTTTTACCGTGGACAGAAAGCACAAAATGATTATCATGTAATAGAAACACATGCGGTAAAAACCGACGCGGAGAAGTTTGACAACGCTGTGAAATGTGCATGTAAGGAAAGAAAACATGATAAATGGGCTAGGGATGTACTTGAACCTTTCAAGGTCGTTAACGATCTTTTTTTTTTCAGCTGATGCTATATCATCTCAAGTACGATGTTAACTTCCGTACTTTCCGAGAAATGCCTACCGTTTTCAAGGAGTTTATAGTCTAGTTGTACCTGTGCTACACAACTGACTGAAAAGAAAGGCCGCCCACGAGATGAAAACATGAATCTGGCCTTCCTTAAAGTTATGAACAAATTTGAAATGGATGAAGAGCAGAAAAAACAACTGAAGAGAAGACATTTACAAGAAACTTCTAAAACATTTATGAAAAGAATATCTGAGCATTTTCGTGGTACAGTGTTGTTTTCTAAAAAGCGTGGGTCTAAATATGTTCTTAGTCTCCCAGAAAGTTTACGTGAATTTTGGTTAACTTCCACAACGGAGGAAGCAATAAGTAAGAATCTTGAAGACGAAAAATTTGATATTTTTGTGGATTTTGGTGAATTTAGTTTATACTAAGTGAAACTTTCTGCTCTTTAGTTACGGTCCGACATATTTTGACGTGCGATGCATTGTGTTCGGCATATTGGCGTTTGAAAATGTTCCCTTTGACAAACCCCGTAGAGTGAAGAATGGATTGCTTTTAAACGGAAGTAAGTAAATTTTCAATGCAATATGATTTTTTTCAATTACCTATCCATAGTTTTGACATACGATGTGCGGTTTAGGTTTTATTGTACTATAGCCTTTTCGGGACAAATTCTGAAAAAAAAAATATATATATGTATATGTGAATTAATGTGAAATTAGAATGTATTACGGGAAAAGCTACGCACTTTCCGTTCAATGATCTTCCGGGATGAATCCGAAAAAAGGAGTTATAAGCTAATTTTCGTGAATTTTAGATATCATATAGGAAATTTTGGGATTTTTGTCTTTACAAGTTTTGTGGTGAGATGCACCGTTTTCGACTTATTTTTTCCACACTTTTCCGGGACAAATTCAGAAAAAAAGTAAAAACAGGAAGGTGGATTTCGGTGAATTCTTTATGGGATACCCGGTACCGGGCTCGCGAACTCGCGTGAAAAACCGAAAAGGTGAACCGCGTTGTGAGGGCAAGTTATGGGCCGAATGGTATGAAATATATAGGTATTTAAAATTGGACACCTTTAAAATTTTTTTTCAAAAATTCATAACTTCTAAACCATTTGAGATATCTGAATGAAATTTGGTACAGTTATGTATCTCGACACGCAGAATTATAATATATATATATATACATAAATTTGCATTTTTGAGCACACGTACAGGATATTGAAATATTTCATTCGAGTTAAATTAAAATTCTCTAAGTACGAATATAAATGTGTGAGAATAGCGCAGTTTGGATCCTAGATCGGTGGCTCAAACGGTTAAAATGTTACAGACCCCCAAAGTTGAACCCTTCTTAAAGAAAATCGGAAAAATGCTTTTCGTCAGAAACGTTTTCAACAACTAAACATTTGCCGTTCTTTCTAATTAAGTAAAAAACAGTTTTTTTTGAAAATAAGTTTTGGAGCGCCCCGAAAAAAGAGGTACTACTTGAAAATTAAAAATTCAAAATCTGGAAATTCAGTTTCGAGACATCGTCAAGAAAAGTAACTGTACCAAATTTAAAGTCGATATCTCAAACGGTTCGGATTCTACAGCCCAAAACGTGCTAAAAAAATAAAATCTAAACATACCCCTCCCGTAATTCTATCTCCTCCGAGGGGATTTGTCGGAGGTATCTGTTTAGGTATACTTTTCGGAAGAGGAAGGATAGTCTAGGTGCAGAAAATATATTTGAAAAAAAGGTACCCCCAACGGTACAAGCGGTGCGCGCCCGCAAAGTTGGGGTACATTTGCCAAAAAAAAAACCGTCTTTGAATACTGAGATGATGACTACGAATTTTTCTGCGAATTTTCATGTAAAATAAACTTTTCTTGCGATTTGTCCATAAATTGACCCCTACTACAAGGAAAACCTTGCACGCCAGTTTGACGCGCTGTGAATAGGGGCGATATGCTTCCAGTCGAGCGTGGTACTCTGGCTCTTATCGCTCCGCTGTTCCCACGCGTCAAACGTGGACATTTGAAACCGGGGAATACTCAACGCTGTAAACGAATGAATCCAAGATGGCGAAGAACGAATAACCATTCACCATTTCCCTCCCCCACTCCTCCAACAAAATGATAATTAACGTCGCTGGAGCTGCCCATAAATTCATCAAATCTCGCCGCCAGCCTGGTATCCCCCCCCCCCCACCTCACACAGGCGAATAGTTCGCGGACTTAGTATAGTCATGCAAATTTGGCCGCCGGCGATTGCCAGGGGAGCGACATCATTAACGAGCCACGTAGAGAGACGCGCAGCCCTGATGCTCTTCAGAGACATTAACAAACTGCACACCCCTCCCCCTTCCCTCCTACATCAAACACGTTCCCATTGAAGATAGACTTCAACTTCCCTCCACCTTCGATCGTCGCCTAAGTCGTCCACGCTGGTGCAATCGAGGAGAGGGGGAACTCTGGCTTGTTAGGGCAGGGAGGAGGGGGTCGAAGAGAAAGATACATGTCTCGCCTCGACGGCTGCGAAGCTCACAATGCGACCCGAGCAAATGTTTGCTCAAATGATTTTCATCTTTACAACAAATTAAATTGAGCGACACGAACCGGACAGGGTTAAAAAAAAAATCGGTGGCAGCTGTAACTGGTTCGCGTCTGCTAGAAAGAGAAAGAGTTTTCCACAGCATCATTTTTATCGGCGGTGACAACTTACGACGATGCGGGGCGGGAGGGGGAGGAGGTGGAGAGGGGAAATGACTGAAAGATCCTCGGGTCCCGACGTGACGGTGGGAAAATAGTCTGGCGAAAAGCAAACATTCTCGTTCGTTGGAGAGCAGCAGGGTAAACGCAGGACTCAAGACGTTTGTCATCCATCACTGACAAGGCGATGAAGTGGCCGAACCTATTTGTATCGTAGGTTTTCACACTAACCCTCCCCCTCCCTCATCCAGACCACTTTTGCTTGTGCGAGGGGGGGGGGGTGAGGATTGCTGTATTTAAATCTGGTAGACTTATGAGATTTCTCAGGCCTGGTTTCCACTCGAAAATCGCCTAGTGAAGCAGTTTCGGATATCTTTCTCCACCCTACTTCGAGTGAGTGAGTGAGATATTTTGGTCAGCGTTTAACATCGAGGTATTTAGCGCGGGTGAGGGGTGATACGTAGGAACTCTGATTTTTCGCGAAAATATTTTGCCCCAGTATGTTTCAGTGCCTTACGTGCAGATATGCAATTCTGCTTCATGGTTATTGGCAGCGTGTCTGTGCGAAGAGTCGTATCTCATTTGACTGAGCCAATTACAAAAACTTTCCTGCAACACCACACGTCTGTGATTTGCCGGTAGAATCTCAAGGCTTGTGACCAGGTAAAATATCCTATCGCTGACGACGAAGCAGAACTGCAGATGTGCACGTAAGGCACGGAAACAAAGTGAGGCAAAATTCTTTTTGAGCAGCGTCGGAATGAAAGGGCGGGGGTGGGGGGAACGGGAGATCCCCGAGAAAAGCCGCCAGCCACCGGCATCGTCCGACACGATTCCCACGTGCTAAAATCCGGGAATTGAACCCGGATCGCCTTGGTGGGAGGCGAATGGTCTGACCATTCGGCCACCGCGGCCCCACCCTATTTCGAGCTGCGCCAATCAGGAGAAGGGTTACTGCAACACCGCACGTTTATTATTTGCGGGTTGAACTTTATGACCATGCTAGGTAGTTCTTTAACACACTGGTGCGAAAAACTCAAAATGTTTTTTAATGGAATACCTTGAAAATTTAAATACCGAGAGAAGTCATACAATGCACAGTTCTATAGGTGTTTTGCAAAAAAAAAATTGTTTGATATTGACTTTATTGTCATTAAAAATTGGTTATACAATGGGAACAAAAGTCTGGAAAACTATAAGGTTTATTGCAAACTAGACGATAAACGCTTCGCTTCTAATCGCGGCCGCCAAACTGGCGTGCAGTGTCTTCATTTTACTCTTTTTTTCCATGGGACTCTATGCAGCGATCCTACAATTTGATTAATGGAAATTTTTCCTACGCAAGTTTCTTGCGTTTTACGAATCCAGACGGTATTTTTTTTTTTTGTAGTTACAACAGTTTAAAAAACCTTTTCTGGCCATTTTGAGGGGACCCCGTGTTTCTTACAGCCATGCTGCGTTTTTAATTATTGAAAATGTGTTGCAAGTGTGTAATATTTCCGTAGATAAACGTATTGTGAATATGTTTAACGGTTTCACGTTGCACGCTACAAACACCGTTCATGCACTATTACGTAGAGTAGGACTTTTAATGCCCCGAGCGCTCCCTACCTGATCTTGTTCGTTGTACTGATCTGATCACACACGACTCAAAGCACCATCATCAATAGCCAACATTTCCAGCTATATAACTCTTTTTGTTCATCAATTTTCTTTTGGGAAACGCACGTAAAACTGACACGAATTCTTTTAATTTTGTCGATGTTTGCATACATTTTTATTATTATTATTATTATTCACTTTGTGAAAGATTAATAATATACAGCATATACATTTACATGTACGTTTTGTGCATTCTCAGTAATATCACGCTGAAGAACAGTGATTAAGTTTCCGAGAAATCAGAGCGAACATGAATGCATTATTGCTAGAGGCACGATTATTTCACGTATAGATTCTAGGCCAGGTTGAACGTCAATAGCGTATACTTCACTGTCATTACTGTGATCGGACAACAGTAGTTTTGGTACACATCTGACGACTGCAAGCCAGTAAGGAATAAGGAAATAAATCGTATTGAACTCACGTGGTACCCTCTTGTAAGCTAAGAAGTCAATGAATACTCGACTGTGGCCGGTGCGTGTATAGGACTTAGAAGTCTAAGCTGCTCAGATGAACACGCGAAATTATCGTACCTTTAATTATTGATAGAGACCAGAATAATTCGCGGGTTCACTGACATGTAGGCAAGAATATATGTGAACTGAAGCAGACAGCAGATGCTCATTAGCTGCTTGCTGTTAAAATTATATAGACATGTGTTAGTTACATTTTTATTATTGGCTCTGATACTTCCAGGAGATGTCAAATAAGTCAAATGCCAATTGCGAAAATGACACAAACTTAGAGTTGTTGGAATTCTAGCCTGTGCCCAAATGAAAACGCGAATTTTTCAGGTTTCTAATTATTGACGATTTCCCCAAGCAAAATGGATTATTTTGACATACAGCAGCTCGTTGATATAGACTGAATACTGTAAAAAAAATACTTTGGTTGTCCTGGTTAGTTATTCCTTTTGGTCATTTTGTATCTTCCCGACGTTTGTTAACATACGTATCACTGGTATAGGTCGTTCGGGATAAAGTGAGCTATACAAATTTAACATCTGAAAAATATCACCAGCCATTGCTGCATACAGTTCAACATTTACAATAGTTACCTTACTGCTTGTGAGGTTGGCAGCAAATTTACGCAATATAGTTTCATGTTGTTTCCTAATTAAATATAACAATTCTGCAACAAACTCAGCAAAAATCGACATACTTGTATTTTATATAATTAATAAACTTTTTTTATCAAACTATATTGGCTCATACAGACTGCATAATTTATCTTACACGCGCAAACATTAAGTGATGTGTCCGGGGAGATTAGATATTCCCCGCTGTTAGCCGTTACGCGTGGAAATACGAACCGGCTGAAAATAGAACTTAAGCAGGTTTTTTTTGAGTGCTCAATTTATCCGGAACCGCCTATAAGAGGGTAAACCTAACCTCTTCGTGATACCAAGGCTTTGATCTTCAGTCCCATAAATATGTTAAACATTATTGTGATCTTATATGGGATGTGAGATATATTGGACACTTATTGTCGAAACTACCCGTGCCAGCTCTGTGTTGGTAACCTGTGTAGAGTATTACCAATTATGTGAATCCCGCAACGTGGTTTATCGGGATAATAAGTCATATCACGGTACATGGTCGATTTACCCTATTTAACACAGTGTATGGATTCTAACCATACTAAAAATATAACGTCAGTAGTCACAATAAAAAATAATAATTTTTAAAATTATTCTTGACAAAATGGTCTACGAAAGACCTCATTTCACCACAAACATTTCATAAATAGGGAAAGGACATTTCTGAGTTTAATTACCTGCATGATAGAATGCTGTGTACACTAAATTCATGAACATTTTGTCCGCTAGCTGCTACTCATTGTAACAACAGGCAATGAACGAATAGACTGGGCTTGAGTACGCATAGCACAGCGGATTCTAACCTGCGAGTCATTTAACATGTGACACTTTCCTTCCTCTACTTGTAAAGCAGTAAATAATAACCAACAACTACACAGATACAAAAGTTCAAGTTATTTTTAATAAAGTTGATATAACAAAACGACTTTTTTACTAATCTAAATAATATTCTTGTGTTCAAGCCTACGTTCAATTATTTTCTTATACATTACCTGCAATAAATATTAATTTAAAAAAAAAATGGGAAAAACTAGAGTTATTAAAACACATGCTCCCTACTTTCCTACTACCATGCCCTTGGCTGTTTTCGGTTTAAGAGCCCGTCTTTTGTTAAAATTCTTCTTTTTCATATAATAATTGAAGGGCGTCATGAATTACCGGCAATTTTTCTTAATAGAGACATTACATTTCACGATAAAGTTTACATTTTTGGACTAAATTGGTACCAGGATTATTTCGTTTTTAATACTTGGTGAGAGATAATTACCTAAAATTCTAAATGAGCTTCATTATTCCATAATTATATTTAAGGGCGCGGTCTACCGCAATTTTCATCACCATTTATTTATTTTTTATTTATACCAGATATTTTTTTCCTTATTTTAGACACAAAATGTGACTAAATTTGGCTTTTATGAAATTTTTTTATCTCTCATAGTTTTCGCGTAATGGCTTGTTAAAGTCATATTTTGCATGTTTCCGTTTTAACGACTACACTAAAACCAACTGATATACCAAACTAAAAAAAACCACAGTGGATAAAGACATTGCAGGCTACAATGTCATACCCATTAAAATAAAGAATAAAAATTATTTGTATTTAAAACAAAATTATTGAAGTTTTCATTTTTTTTTTTTTTTAATTTCAGCAACAAATAATATGTTTCAGACCCGCCAAGTGCCGGCTGGTGTACTGAAGGAAGACGTCACAGATGCAGCTATTTTTGTGGTATATTACTTTATTCATCCGATATGTGGTAAGATTTCCTCATTTTATGAACAAAGCTCCTGAAATATACCTACTGTCATAGATGAACATGTAAGAAGTTTATATATATATATATATATATATTAAATAAAAGCTACTGTCATATGAAACCCAAACGAAATTGATACTACATTATTTTAAAAAACCAAATTATAGCTGTCTAAATAATACTTCACTTGCATGTATTCGTTACTGTGCAATCCATTTTAATTAATACATTAAAAATACTTGAACAAACAATATTTCAAAAGGTAAGGGCGCGGTTATGGAACTTCTGATCAGCGCAAGTGAATAAGGTATTTTATCAATGAACATGTGTGTTTAAAATTTCACTGGACTGCTTTGTTTTCTAAAGTAATCTAATCAACTTTGAATCTACAATTATTTTTGCGTGATTAATTTGTATGTTTTATATGAAAGTTATACAGATCAACTTATCTGGCATTGGCACCCGTTATCGCGCAATTTGTCGCGTATGAAAATAACTGCTTTGCATGTCAAGGGGGTTCCCGGTTAACGATTAAGCGTTGCTGGACGTTTTAATACTTGGTTTAAATTATTAATTAAGTCACAATGAAAGAAACACCCTACTTGGAGGTTACCGATGTAACATAATACGTTTAATTCATTTGTTAAAAAGGTCCTATAAAATAAGTTATAAATATTGACATTCCAAAAAATATCTACCCTTATCAACCTTTTATATTAACGTTCTAATTGCAATTTACAAAAATTATTATCTCATCATATTACTTACAGCTAACATGTACGGTGTAGTGTTAATATTGAATAATGTTATAAATTATGAATAAACATGTGTATTTGAATCAGACTACAATGTTGAAAATAAGGATATTTGAACATTTCATAAAAATATAACAAAGGTATTTAGAATCGTCTTTAATCAGCACCGATACCGGTATTTGAATTTTGGGCATGAACGCAACACTCTTTAGTAAATAATGCAAATAGCATGATTTCTTTTTTGGAAATTATATACATATATGTATATATAAATATGTATGTATGTGTGTATATATATATATACATAAAGAGAAAAAATGTAGAGAATGGATTTTGAAACAAATATATGTGACTTGTTTGTGTGACTGAACTTGTATAGGCTGTATATGGAGAAGATATAAGGTATGAGTAAGAATAGTTGAAACAAAATACCATACATTAAAATAAAAACTGTTCTGCAATGCTGTAAAATTAAAACATTAAAAATAATTTTTGACAAACTTTAAAGACTTAAATTTCAGTTTCCATTTGGTAAAGAAAATGTTCACTCAGCAAACAATCACCTTAACCAGCCAGTGTAATTAATCCCTTTATAGCCGTACATATACAATAGCACACTACATAATATTTTCATACATACAATTCAATAATCTTTTTTTATCCTGGACAATGCACATATGTTTTCTATAACCAGCAACAACAATTAAATATACAATTTTTGTTCATTTCTTCCAAGAAGGTTTTGTCCACAGACAAAATATTGTCTCTCCAAGTGCATACCTGTCGTCTTATCAACATTAAATTTAAAATAATAAATACCAGATTTACCTATTTGTCTTCTCATTCATAAAAACATTTAATTTAGTCCAAAAGAAAACAGAAAATGTTTAACATTTATGACAGATAAATTAAACGCTTTAAGCATAGAGAAAAAAACAACACTAAATTACAATACTAACACAATATCACCGTCTACTACAAACCGATTGACATGATCGGTAATTTATTGTTTACTATTTACGACGATTGTAATGTTATAGTGTATGTTACAAGTTTGGTGTGAGTATTTAACGGAAATAACTTACTTTACCTATAATCTTAAATGCTTTGTGCTTCATAATATTACATTTTAAAAGACAATCTAATCAAGTAAATTTAGTTTTCTGTATTATTATTAGATTAAAATGCCAGTGAGAACAATCCATACCCACGTAGCAAAACACAAATGGCCCATAGGTGGCACGATTGCGTAGAGCCAACAGTGTCACAAGCATGCCATAAGCGGCATCCACACGTGTGCCACGAGCGGGTTACTGTGTTTAAGCTCCCGGCACCATCAGCGGGCCACACGCTTTCTGCTTTCGTACAACCGTAGTTGGCCACCAGCGGTTAAGTGACAGCATAAAGACTGTAAGCCGCCAACATACCACTTGTGGGCCACTTGTCTACCAACTGTTGGCTAACTGATGGCAAGCTGCTTGTAACCCAGTATCAGGCTGTTTATGGCCCACTGATGTGCTGCTCGTCTACCAACTGTTGGCTAACTGCTGGCAAGCATTCAATAAATTATAACCCTTAAACAGATAGAAGATCCACATTACATTAATCTCTTAAATTGTTACACTGGATTTTTCAGCTCCAATCATAAGAGCTCTCTAAAAATCAGCAAATTAAAGTCAAATCAGCAGTATCATATAACTAATTTACTTAAAGGATTCACGATTTTCTGCCTACTTCATATGAAGTGGACAATACCCAAATACTTAAGGCAATAATATTTTATAAAAGTACCACAAATTGCACCATATGTCTTCAGCGGTAATTGCGATGCTGTAATACTTGTAGTTAGGATGCCACAAATTGGCCCCATAAGCATGCAGCTTACATGATCCCAGCAGTTGACAAACAGTTGGGATGCCACGAATGGCCCACAAGATTGCTGCTTATGTAACCCCAGCAGTCTCTGACTGTTGGCAAGCCACAAATTGTCCATCAGTGTGCCGCTTACATATTCCCAGCAGTTAGTAACAGTTTCTGACTGTTGGTAAGCCATAAATGACCCATAAGTGTGCCGCTTACATGTCCCCAGTAATTGGGCACCATGACTGGCCCACAAGCTTGTCGCTTGTATAACACCAGCAGTTGGCTGGCCACAAATGGCCCACAGGCTAGCCAAAAATCATTGTGCCACATTTGGCATTCCGCGTGTGGCCCACAAGCTAGCCGCTTGAGAAATTCCTTGGATGCTCATTAACCACTTGTGCCAACTATTTGCCAACTGTTGGCCAACTGTGGCATGCTACATGGGTAGTTTGTAATGTTCTTATGACAATTGGTAACTTAAAATTAAAAAAAAATGACTGTTTAAAATTACAGGTCTTCGATTTCTTTGTTTTAAATAAATATTCGGTTAACAATTTGGTTTTACCTGAATACCACACGGACATCTTATATACGCAAACTTACGACAATTACCTTAGGCTTTTATTTGACTTAATATACTGGGTTTTTGATAATTACGAACGAAATACATGATAAATACATATTCAATTTTGAACATTGTCATTCTTAATACATGGTTTCTGTGGGGAAAAAAATAAAAAATTATATTCCATCCACGGGCATTCCTACCTGCTTCTCAAGAACGGTACGAGAGTGTCGTAAGGAAATTTTTTGGGTTGTTGCGTTTTTGATGTTTGCCTCTGTATTTAGCTGTAGATACCCGAAGTGGGTCTTAGACAAATTTCTGGCCTGTAGAGAGGCGACATTTTTTCTGTGGCAGAGTGTACATGCAAGGAAACCAAATGCGACCAGTGTAACAGAAAGTGAAAAAGGATGGCAGAGGGTAACTCAAGGCGACACAGGGTAACAGGATAACACTGGTTAACTCAAGGCAACGCAATGCATTTCAAGTCAACTCAGGGCAACCTATAGCATTTTAGATAACCTCAGGTCTACACTAGGCAACTCACAACAACTCAGAACATTGTGAAAAGAAGTACAATAGTTTGCAATAAAGTGCAACATAGTGTAGAAAGGTGCAGCTTTGTGCAACTAACTAAATTATGGACGTGAGGTTAGGTTAGATTAGTTTAGTATAGTTTAGGTCAGGTCAGGTCAGGCCAGGTCAGGTCAGGTCAGGTCAGACCAGGTCAGGTCAAGGCTCTGGCAGAATTGGTATTTCTGGTGGAAATGCAGGTGGCTGGCGGGCTCTTATTGCACTGTTAAAAATTTCCGTAAATTCACGGAAATATTTACAGAAAAGTACTGTAATTTTACGGAAGTGGCTTCGGTATTTTTTGTTTACGGAAATTTGTCCGTATTGCCAGTTTTACGGATGTTTGACCGTAACTTTCCATAAATTCATGGAAATATGTTTCTGCAATTTTAAAGCGTAGTTTACTGTGTTTCTTAAAAAAAAAAGTGGCATTAATAATCACCATGACTCTTGGAGTTAATGTGCATGCACAATGGTGCTAAACGAAAAGAAGACAAGACAAGCTCAGGTAATGTAAGTTAAGTGCTGCTTCCTGGTTGTCCACACTTTGCCGCGAAGAGAAGAGCAATATAAACAAGGACTTGTATCGCGCATGGACAAAGGGCCGAACAGTCCAGTAAGTGACGGAAGTGTTCAGCGTAGTGACCACATGGGCGTTTTGGCCCAACTGGGAGCAAAACTGGCATAAGATGCATTTGAATAGCAATAGTCCCCCCTCCCCCGGGCGCTGCTATTGGGCACTAGGGCCATTAGGGGGGGGGGCGTGTCCTAGGCTGGGATTGGTTGTTGGGGTCTTTCGGTACGAATAGCACCTAAGTGCCATGAGGTCTGGAATTGGCTGACGGCTTAAGCACCGCCCTAGAAGGGGTTGGGCAGGGTGTGAGGGGGGAGGAGAAGTGAGGGGAGTGGAAAGTTTTGGTACAAGTTATGCCTAAACACCATGAGGAGTAAGTGGATGTGTGCCCCCTCTCCCGCACCCTATGCTTGTACTAGTCTATCTCTACCCTTATGGCACACCCCCTCCTTGTCATAACCCCCTTATGATATACCACTGTCCTGTCTTAAAGCATACCCCTGTAGCCTCTCCTGCCCCCTCTCTTTCCTTATGACATACCCTTCTAGCCTACCCCACTCAATGGCCACACGCGTCTTATATTCTCCTTGCTTCATCACAGCTGAAAAAAATCGCACCTGTACTCTGTGCTTCGCGCTAGGGTTTATGAACCTTTAAAGTTATTCATTTCTATAGACTAAAATCTTTTTCTCATAAAGTAACTAATGAAGTTCTCTAAAATCAGGATGTCAAATACAAAAGTTGTCTCCTATAAAGTTGATATCTTACCACTGTACAGAACTCACTTACTGATAAATTATCACTGTGGTACAGTGGTTAGAGCTTCTGCCTGGCAACTATAAGGTCATGGGTTTGAACCCCAGCGAATTCGAAAAATTTTCAGAATATTAAATAGTGTGTAATAATCTCGATAAAGCGTAGTAAGAAAATGTTTCTGGAAAATGGAGTGCTAGTAGATTAAATAAATTTAATATCTTTGCGGAAAACGGATTGTCCGTAATTTTACGGAGGGTTCCGTTATCAAGAAAAACTGAGTGTCCGTTACTTTACGAAGATTTCTGGATAATTTTTTGCCAGTACTTTTCCATAATTTCACGGAAATTTTTTCTAACAGTGTGGCTGAACAGCTTTTCGTGATGTCATCAACTACTAGTGGTTGAAGTAATTGGCAGTTACAAGGTAGATCCCGAACTTCAACATCTTGGCTGCTGGACACAACTACCATCACGTGATCGCGACGCAGCAACCTATCAGACGATGTTTTGACGAGCATGCACATATTATAGGATAGGGTAGTTTGAAGTGTTCAGAATTTAACCCGATTGAAATGCACCCCTGTTGGAATTTTCAACGAGAACTAATATTTTACTTATAAATAAAATAATGTGTAACGAATCCACTGTGGATGTAGGTAAAATATATATAATGTAGAAAATATGTACGATTTTTTTCTAGCATTGCAGGTGTATTCTAATAAACAACAAACATATGCCACGTGATCAACATAACTTACCCCACTCCAACGAGTAAATTTTCGTATGTTTCATCGCTGCTGGAAATCCATCTATTAAAATAAATAACAAAAAACTTATTTTAAAAAAAACATAATTGAAATACTTGTCGGATGTAACAGACCACTTATTTTGTAGTCGTAAATTTATTTTACAATTTTGTATCAAATGCTCCTACAAAAACAGTTAAGGTTATGTTATTGTTTGTATCAGGTCAGTATTGTATTTATAAACTAAATTTCTGGACACCTAACTATAAACGGAAAGTTCCTTATCTTGCACAAAATTTTAACTCACAAAACTGTACGCGATATTTTTAAACTTTATAAAATTGTGTCGGCCATAAGCTGAGTTTTTGTAAATACCTAGTTAGTACCTGCAATAGAAACTACCATTTGTGACCAGCATTAACATCAACTACCAGCTGCTACCTGCACTTCGTGATAGGTTAGGTTAGGTTAGGTCAGGACAGGACAGGTCAGGTCAGGTTAGGTTAGCTTAGGTTAGATTAGGTTAGCTTATATTATATTAGATTAGATTAGGTTAGATTAGGTTAGGTTAGCTTAGGTTAGGTTAGGTTAGGTTAGGTCAGGTTAGGTTAGGTCAGGTTAGGTTAGCTTAGGTTAGGTAAGACAGGTTAGGTCAGGTTAGGTTAGGTTAGGTTAGATTAGGTTAGGTAAGACAGGTTAGGTTAGATTAGGTTAGGTAAGACAGGTTATGTTAGGTTAGGACACGTTAGGTCAGGTTAAGGCTCTGACAGAAATGTATTGCTGGTGGTAGTGCAGGTGGCTGGCGGGCTCTAATTGGCTGAACAGCTTTTCGTGATATCACTAACTACTAGTGGTTGTAGTAGTTGGCAGTTACAAGGTAGATCCCGAACTTCAACTTCTTGGCTGCTGGACACAACTACCATCACGTGATCGCGACGCAGCAACCTATCAGACTATGTTTTGACGAGAACGGCGCATATTATAGGGTACAGTAGTTTGAAGTGTTCAGAATTTAACCCGAGTGAAATGCACCCGTGTTGGAAATTTCAACAACGAAAACTAATATTTTATTTACAAATAAAATAATGTGTAATGAATTCACTGTGGATGTAGGTAAAATATATATAATGTACAAAATATGTAGGATTATTTTTAATTTTATGTTAGGTTAGTATTAGCAGTATATTTTGTTAAGTTATATCAGTATTAGGTTACGATAGGTTTGGTAAATTTTAAATATTTCCATATTTCAGGAATCTTTTTACAATTATGGACTGAAAAAAAAAAGATTGATATTTTCCCAACAACTACTACTTATACCAGGGTTCTTACAGCAACATACAATTAAAATCCAAGGACTTTCTAGGACTGTTAAAGGACTGCCTACTAATAATTCAAAGACCGCAGTAAACTGCATTCGATACGCCAATTTTACATTTTATTGTTTAAGGTTTTATTTGCAACATATATATTACGGTTTCTTCACGCCCGCCGCACCACTCTCCATCCCTTCCCGAAGAACTGAAGTCCACCAGTGGTAAATTTACCAGAATTTTTCCATTTCATTTAAAATTAACACCTTCATATTTAACGAAACTCCTTCATATTTATTATTAAAAAGTTTCATGTAAATGAGTTACACTGAATCACAAAATAAGAACTTTTTAAAGAGAGATATTTAATTTTCAAATAAAATTCAGTTTGTTACCGGTTCTAACGTAAACAAATATGGCTGATGTCATGCTTCTGCTTAAGTATTAGCACACAATAGAGTATTTTATTCCAATTAAAGATATTAAAATTACCACAAATTACATACTGCAACTGAATAAATACAAAATTAGTAAGCGTAGTGAAAGATCGTCGGTCACTAACTGCGCAACTCACAGTGCGAGATCGTTGGTACGTAACACAGCTTCGGAAGTGGTCGGGCAACTTTGACTTGAGAAACGTGGGAGACAATCTGCTCTGAGGCATGCACTGCATGCTAGCTTCTCTCATACCTGACGTATAATTTATTTTTTAATACTCTACTAAATACTGCATTTCGTATGGGTCACCTATCCTTTTCTAAGCTCTTTAGTTTCCTTTTTTGCACCTCTTCTCTTCCAAATAAACTTTGCCACTAAACTCTAGCAGAGGCAGATTACTACGTATCGCTATCACATAAAAAAAACCACTAGGCGTAATGTAACGTGCTGTGGTATGCCAGAAAGAGTATAAATTTCACAGACACAGCAAAATGTCTGATTATCATCAGGTAAATTATATTACAGAAATAATGCGTAGAGAAAATATGGTTTCATATTTCTGAGAAAGGATTATAATGTTAAGAAAATAGCTAGAATATTAGTTAAGCAAACCCAAAAATTCAAGGACTTTTCAAGGACTGGATTAAATCAAGGACTTCTCAAGGCCTTTCAAGGGCATGGTCTAAGTTCCAGGACTTTCCAGGACCGTAAGAAACCTGTTATACTAGGCTGTAACTATAAAAATATAAACATTGGTTCTGTTCTCCTATATAACATAAAATTTTGAGATTATCAGAAAAAACTCAACCATCAGAGTCCTTACAGCAACAAACAATCAAAATTCAAGGACTTTCAGGGTACGTTCAAGGACTATCTTGTAAAATATTTCAAGGACCGCAGTAAATTACGCTTGATACGCCAAATTTCTACTCAAATGTTTAAGGTTTTATTTGCAACGTTTCTATTACGGTGTCCCCCAACCCCCTTTTAGAACTGGTCGAGCAACTTTGACTTGAGAAACGTAGGAGACAATCTGCTCTGAGGCATGCACTGCATGCAAGCTTCTCTCATACCTGACGCACAATTTATTTTTAACACTCTCGTAAATACTGCATTTTTGGGACCACTTTTCTTTTTCAAAGCTCTTAATATTCCTATTTTGCACCTCTTTCAAACAAGTTTTGCAATTAAACTATAGCAAATGCAGATTACTACTTGTCACAATCACATAAAAAACACTACGTGTAATCTAATGTGCTGTTGTACGCCAGAAAAGGTGTATAAATTTCACAGACACTGCAAAATATCTGTTATCAGCAAGTAAATTCTACTACAGAAATAACACTTGGACAAAATATAGATTTTTATCCCTGAAAAAGGATTTTAATGCAAGGAAAAAAGCTAGAATATAAGGTAAGTAAGCCTAAAAACGCAAGTACTAATCACGAACTGAATTATATCAAGGACTTTTCAAGGCCTTTTAATGACATGGTCAAAGCTCCAGGCCTTTCCAGTAACGCAAGAAACCTGATTATAGTTCTAAAATACGTAAAAATTCGCTGATAATGTATCATAATTATGGTACATTATACACAGTTCTCTTGTCATACAATTTTTGTGGTACATTAAGTCAATTTATAGTACTGTTAACGATATAGTATACTTACTTTATGGTATCCCAAACATTTAAAATGGTACTGTACTATAATAACGTTATATTATACCCTAATTTTCGTAGTGACTGCATTGTGCCTTTATTGTAGTACTCTTGGAAAAGGTTTACTGTCAAAGTGCCATAATTATGGTACAATATAATGAATCCAGTACCTGCTGCTAACTAATTTGCATTAAAAACCTTAATTATTGCACAGATCGATAGTATCGACAACAGTCGAACTCGTTCCCAGTAATAAAATTTACATGTTTAGAATTTAAAAAATAGTAATAAAGAAAGTAATGCATTTACAAATTAATAAAACAATATTACAAGAATTTTCAGCAAAACAATATCTTATTAAGAGCTGATAAAACAAATTGCACAAAAATGTTGGTATATCCAACAAACATGGCTGTGGTTCTTGTAAAGTTCTCAAATGTGTACACAGCTGCCACCTAATTTAGCGCAAAACAAACACACAGAACACAACTTGTATAGAGCCCTACCTTAGAATGTGGGCAAAGCAGCCATTACATGATAAGGTATGAAAACAACATTTTTAAAAGTTACAATATTATAGTATTCTATTGATATTCAACATTAAGAGATATAAACAAAGTTGGAATAATTAAAAGGAGAAACGAGACTTTGCAAAATTAAAATACATTATTGAACTACCAGCAAAGCAAACTAAGATAAAAATAAAGAGGTGCCAAATTGCACATAAGTTAGGTCAGTATTAGGTTAAGTTAGGTTTGGTAAATTTTAAATATTTCCATATTTCAGGAATCTTTTTACAACAATGAACTGAAAAAAAAAAGGTTGATATTTTCGCAAAAACTACTACTTACAGTAGGCTGTTAATATAAAAATATAAACGTTGTTTCTGTTCTCCTACATAAATATAAAGTTCTCATCCCATACAACTATTGTGGTATATTAAATCAATTTATAGTATTGTTAACGATAAATATATTATACAACTATTGTGGTACATTAAATCAATTTATAGTATTGTTAACGATAAATATATTGTACTCTTTACTTTAAGGTATCCTAGACCATTAAAATAGCACTGTACTATACTAATGGTATATTATACTCTAATTTTTGTAGTGACTGCATAGTGCTTTAATTGTTGTACACTTGGAGATTTACTGCCAAAGTGCCATAGTTATGGTACACTTATGAATGTACATGGAATAATATTATGAATCCAGTACCTGCCCTCAACTAATTTGCACAAGACCCTTAAATATGGCACATTAAAGAGAATATAAAGTAAATAGCACCATAAGTATAGCATTTTGTACCATAATTATGGTACATTTAGGAGATTTATCGTTCATTGCACCATAAGTATATCTTTTGTACCATAATTATGGTACAGGTTGGCATATTTGTGGCACACTGTACCATAATTATGGTATACTTGAGAGGTTTGTGGAACATTGTACTACAACGCTGATACATTATCCCAATGATTTACAGGACATCTAGGTAATTTGCCTGAGTTCTCTAAAAGTCTAGGTTAGTTTCGGTTAGGTTAGGTTCGGTTCGGGTTAGGTTCGGGTTAGGTTCTGGTTAGGTTCTGGTTACGTTCGGGTTAGGTTCTGGTTAGGTTTTGGTTAGGTTTTGGTTAGGTTGGGTTTGGTTGGGTTTGGTTGGGTTAGGTTTGGTTAGGTTTTGTTTGGTTAGGTTAGGTAGCGTTGCGTTGTGTTGTGTTCTGTTGGGTTGGATTGGATTTAGTTAGTGAAACTAGGAAAAAATTGTACACAAACATACACACACAGATATATATATATATATATATATATATAGACACACACATATACGCACCCCCATTTCATCTAAGCTATGGGCCTGTGGCATCCAAAAATATAATCTGTTACATTGTATTAAACTACTTTAAAAACATGCAATGAACTTTGCTTAAAATTTTTCTCCAATGAAAGATGGGGGCACCATTGAAAGAATCAATTAAGCGAGTGATCTACGATATCACTGCACGCCATTTCAGTGTCTTGCAGTAGAGGCGATACCGCACTAGATGAGCCGGACAACATCGCCCTTGGCACCGTGCCTCACTCACACAAACACACGGCCCGCAGGCGGGCGCCTTAATTTTTCCACGCGACTTTTGCTACCGTCTGAAACTATAGTCTTGTATTACACATAATTCCGTTGGGCCTAACTATTTTTCCTCTTCGCAAATCATAACTGAGTTTCTCTATGGTTTTTACGTATCGTTGTCATCCATTTTCTTTTCAGTTTTTTCTATGTTACTTTATTTCCTTGATACTACCTTATCTCTCTTGCCTTCTTTGCCCGATTTCTCAATTACTTTCACTCTCTTAATCCAAGTTTCTTTTTTCTTTTTATGGCGTTCATCCCTGCCTCTATCTCCCCACTCGCATCTCTCACTTTCTCCCCGTCTCTATTCGCTGACAATCCTGGTGGAAAGGGGAAGAGCAGACTGCAGACGCTAAAAAGCACATAAAACGGGGCAGACGGATCGGCTCGCAGGGAGGGGTAGTTTTATTTCCTGGTGGAGTTTGGGGCGTAGGGGGTTGGCTGGCCCTCATCTTAAGGACGAGCCGAGGGATGTGGGTCGGGATTCCCCGAGATCAATCCTGCTCAGAATAAGGGTTGCAGAAGGAAGGGATGAGAGATGATGGGAGGGGGCGGGGTGCGGGGAGCCAACGTCGTCAGCATTTATCCGGGTTCTTTATGCTCGTTCCACGCGAACGGTTTTCAACCGCTCGCTTTTTTTATTATTATTATTTTGCCTACGCTAGCTCAGCCCACCGAGTTTTATTAATTTTTTTTTGCATAAGTTTATAGAAAATACACAGTCTGTATAGAATCAGGCGCATAATAATCTCACCACGCGGATCCTGGCCCTAAATTGGTGACGAAAACGTTCGTGGTAAAATGTTGTACGACAACATTTAACGTGCACAACGTGGCAACACTGCGCGTTCCACGTCCAGGTATTATGTTACGTAGGTATGTTACGACAAGTAAACGTAGAATAATGTTTGGTTTGCTCGAGATTTTAGCCTGCATCTATAATTAGGGACAGGAAAGTTTCGCGTATTCAATGACCTGTATGTTAGAATCAACCATCGTATGTCTACTCAAGCCCGACCTTTAGTCCACTAGCTGCTATTCAGTAGACTGAAAAAGAGTATAGTTGTAGGAACCATACTTGTGTTAAAATAGAGACAACCAAACTGTTTTGTTGTCCTTATTTTAACACAAGTATGGTACCTGCAACTATACTTATTTTCAGTGTGGAACAATAGACAATGAACGAATATACGGGGCTTGGCTATACATAGAACAAAGGATTCTAGCTTTCGGGTTACCGGATTCGCTAAGTTTTCCTGTTTCTACCCATAATATGCTGGTCATAACAGTAGTAAGATATGGGTGGAGCGCAAGAGGGGAGAGTAAGGATAATTCTACTACAGGTTAGAAAGAAAATGTGTCTTCTTATGGGTGTATTTGGCACAGGGGAAATTTCTGCCGCTATTTCCTCTGCAATCGCATGTGGACCAGAAAAGTACGAAACTGTTATAAAATTAACTTTATATGGGCTTGGAAATGACAGAAGTCATTTAACTTAATTTTAAAGTGAAAATAAACCTATTTCGCTTTTCGGATTATCAACTTTATGTAACTTAATATTCAGGAAAGCTCTGTGGTTGGTCAGTTTGTACCCGGCATTAGCGACACTAGCGCTCAATTTTCCCTGTGCCAAACTTTTAACATTGATCTTTCTAACCTGTAGTTGAATTAACCTTAAGGCGACTAACTACAGTGCTATGTTGCCAACATTGTGCATGTAAAATGTCATACTACAACATTTCGTCACAAATATTTTTGTCTCCAATTTAGCCCCTGATTCGCGTGGTGTGCTGAACGCCTGCATCTACCCCAGATTCTTGATTTCAGGAATTTGTAAATTTTCCTCCAAGATAAAAAATGTGTCGTTAACAAGGAAATCGCACTTACTGCTCGATCCAGTAAAGTGTGCATCTACTCAGAGCCAAAGGGCAATTTTTTCACTGCACTCGCTGATAGTATTCTGACTTTTTGATAATGCAATTGGAATAAATATTGTGTTTCAAAAACTGAAAATACAATACAATTGTCTAACAATCCCCCCTTAAGGTCTCCATCTACCTGCACGTTAGAGTCTCAGAACCTTCGGACTTAAGAGGGCGTGGTACATAATTCAACTCTAAAAGCATTAATCTATAACCGTTGGTATATTGAAGCCAATTTGCAAAAATTAAACAACAGCAATCCTAGACAACAGTTTTAGCCAACGTTTTAAACAAATTTGTTTCCAGTGTTACGAACTTCTGAGGCACAATCTCTAACGCATTTAACTGCGGTGCAAGAGATCACGCGTAACGAATTAGTAATTCTGGATAAATATTTACTCATAAAGTTGGCAAGTACCATTATTTAGGATTGTCATTGATTATTTTATCCATATTGACTTCGAAGAAAGCATATAAATCAATTTATGTTTTCAGCGTTTATTTATCTACCACGCACTCGTAAGGGTAACCTCTAAACCGCATCAAATACCGCATCGCTACAACGAGCGTGTAAGATTTCGCCGATCAATATTTACTACGGGACTTTAAACAATGACAGTATCATTTTACTGTTTGAATGTCTGTAGCAGAGTCCTGTGCGCGTTTCTATCTGAGTTTCCTATACATCCGTCTAGTACATCTTAAAGTACGCCGGTCTGTTTTGATCTATGCGGGAGAGCTTCTAAACCGAGTTTATGGTCAGCATGTCGTTTTAAAACTGACATTCCGTCCGTGTCCGAACTGTGTTTTCTTTTCGCACATTGGCACAATGGGAACACGTGGGATAGCGTCGAGAAAAATAAACTTATTTCCCCCGCACAATACAGCGGTTCGCCAGCCAAGCTGCGTGAACGAGCCTTTTCGACATTCTGCCCACGCTGCAACGCTAACGATCACCCGTTACGTCACGTTTACACAGAAATATTTTCATAAGCGAGGCGCTGCGCTGATGCAAGTTTCGCTCCCCTCAGCACACAAACATCCGATCCGTAGGTCTACACCACGCACAGTGCATTTCCCGCTGGTGGTAGTGTGTGACGAAATGTTTGTATAGGATTTTCGGTATAAAGAGACCTCTAAAAAAGGCCTTGCTAAAGTTTTATTTTCAGCCAATTCGTACCTTTCCGCGCTAACGGCTATCGACGGGAAATGTCTAACCTCTCTGGTCTGTCACTTGATGTTTGCGCGTGTGAGATAAATTGTGTACTCGGTAGGAATTCATACAGTTTGGTTAAAAAAAGTTTATTACTTATGTACGATACAATGATGTCGATTTCTGGCGCTTTTGTTTCAGTATGGTTGTATTTGAATAGGAAAAAAGGAATGGAATTATATTGCGTAATTTCGCTGCCAACCACACAAGCAGTAGTGCAACTGTAGTTAATATAGAATCTTTAGTGCTTACTTTATCCCGAATGACCTATATCAGTTTTCCAAAATTACATGTTGCGTGCAAAAATTACAAGAATTCATTGCCTGCCACCTATTTTTAATATGTGAATAACATTCTTGTTGCAGTTCCCAGATCTTCATTAAGGGTGCTCAAGTGCGACAAAATCATATTTTTATATTTTTATCGTTAATCTTGTAGACAATACTTGTGGCTGTAGTTTCCTCTTTCAAAACAATTTTAGCTGTCATAGTTTTCTCATAACTGTGCGTCAAAGTCAGAATTTGAATGTTACGTTACCATGCAAATAGTGAAAACCAATAAATCTACTTAAACGAAATAATTCACTGTGAATTTACATCCCATGAGCAATGAAATAAAATTCTCCCGAAGGGGAGGGCACCCGACCCCCCCCCCCCCCCCCC
>PNEQ01066148.1:0-18573 GCA_003012365.1 Medauroidea extradentata | reverse complement strand
TCTAGGAGACGATCAGTAACTACTGGCAGACCTGCCTAAGAGGACAACTATAAAACTAATTAAAATAAACAAGATGGAGGGTGGCGCGAATTAGGGTACCCAGTTATCAAGACAACGGACATTAACCAAGATGGTGGGTAGACCATATACTAATAATTACGAGACACATACTGAACAGATCCGGTGATCCGGTTCCTAGACTCCTGCAATAGAAGGAACTATACTACACTATTATTATACTATACTAGTACAAGTCTGCTGGCACCAGCAACAAATAAAATAGGTTAATACATGAGAGCATTGGGCACCTGAACACATTGTAAAATATAATAAAAATCAATGTCAAAATAGTTTGCTATGGCTTTTAATATATAATTAATCACTGTTTTTTTTGGAAAAAAATAAGAGTTGAAAACATAAGCAATAATTACTATGCCACACGCAGCTACCACTTTCTCTATGCAACACCGCGCAATGCAACTATGTGGTGCAAAAGTGTATGAACTGACGTCAATAGTGACATGATGTATCTCAGCGATTTAATACTAAAGGTTATGTATCACAGGGTTAATTTTGAAGTTTCATTTGCACTGCTCATCTAAAGTAGGATCCGGTATGTGTATGCGGGGAACACCAGTGTATGTCTTACCAACCGAAGTTCTGGAAGCGTTCCTGGTAAACCTAGAAATACTTGCATGCAGAACCACCTAAAACATACTCCAATACTACTGAAAGAAACTACAGGCCGACGAATTTTAAAATAATTTATATCGTACTACGCTCGTAGCAAAAATGACCCACATAAGATGGCTGAACAAGATGTGGTATTAATATTAATTTTAATATAATTAATCATAATTGGCTGACATGTAGTATTGAAGAATAAAAACAACTGGATCCTTCAGAAACCAAATTAAGTAGACCACATTGATAATACAAGATGAGTGTAGCAGAATATACCTAAATTTATTATGTCACTTAGAAAAGATGAAATTATTATTTGTAATTGTGGCACGGCTAAATCTAGGATTTGAACATGAATTATTTAATTCAGTGATGCCCGTCGGGCGAATTATTTCCAAAGAGTTACACGCTTACAGACTGCATAAAAATCGGAAGATGGCGTCGTCAATTACGGTCAGGCTCTAACTACGAGACAAAAGGCTGGCGAGACTTAGCTTTATTCTTCATGTCGGTGAGCCAAGTTCTGCGCCGTCTGGAAGTTCTCGTAGAACTGCGTGGAGAGTGTATTCTCCGCGTCCTGTTCCCTATATCAGCTCGCGGGCTGACTGGTGCCGGCGAAATGAAGTCCATATACGCACCATACGTTCAGACGCGGTAGTACAAATCTGCTAAATATCCACAAATTATTACTGTCAGACCCTTTTCTTTCACAGCAAACCGCAGTTCAGACACGTCTTCGCCTAATCAGGCGGCCTGATGCACAATATACATCTAGAAGTTAATGAAAATCCTAAAACGAGACCACGCACATAAAAAAAAAAAAACTCCATTCATCGTATAATACATTCAAAACGGAAACATCAGTCTCTTCAGCCAATCAAAATGCTACCCTTCAGAGTTCTTTAAAAACTAGCATTGTCGTGCCTCGAGCCACCTCCAAAGCACTAGCATATCTCTACTCGGCAATTAATAGAGAAATTACTTTAAACTGCACTTTCTGAACTAAGCCTTTCTCTTAGTACTCTTATTGCACTCAACAAAAATAGTTAACCTATGCCAGCCATCACAAAAATAAAAAAATTAAACAGATTAAACTCAGCAAAACAGAATACTCATAAAATAAAATTATAATGAACACATCTGACGTGATAAAATAGTATAAACGGGGCTTGAATTTGGTCATATCGTTGGTATATTGCCAAAAGGGCTGATATCACATTTTAAAGCGTATGATATTGGCCCTGTTGGTATACTACTTAAAATGCTAGTATCGCATTGCTAAAAAATTGATATTGGCCCTTTTGGCAATACACCAACGATATGTTACAACTAAAATAAAAAAATAACCAGCCAAGTTAACGTATAATCAAATTCATTTAAACTTAGTGTTCATTATTAATATTTTCGGCAAAAGATCAGCGGTGAGCATGAGTCGATTGGTAGGTGTAAGATATGTAGTCCAGCAGACTTAATGGGATATTCTAAGATGCAGTGGGATGATGGCAGCTTGACTAGCGGTGATATATGATGACTCCATGATGAATAATACAGGCTTTCTACATACCATTAAACGACTTCTTACTGCCTTCGTTATACATCAAAAATATTTTCCTCGTGGAAATAAATCTCCAGGACGTTTATCTGTGGCGCATAGAAGTTACTTGAAGACTTCACGGAGACACTATCTTCAAATATTGAAGCGGTCAATGTACTACCCATCCATTCTTAGAAACGTTTTGAAAAAACTAAATACACACACTGTTTCCTGTCTAAGAGAAAGTATTAGTGGAGTAAAACACTTGGCTGGTTGACAAATTTGGTGCATGAAGTGCATTATCAAAACAAAGTGATAATTTAAGCCGAGCATACTAAATTCCAGTTAAAATAAAACATTTTACAGAAAAACCATATTAGGCCGGGGTGTCTGGCAAAATAAAATAATTAAATAAAATCTGTGGCATGAAAGAGACTGTGAGATGTCACAGATCACCCGGTACCAAGTTTAAGAATTCTCTGAAAAATCATGGATATTAACAGCGAAAATACAGTGACACAGACATACTTTAACTGACAAATACAAACTAAGATAAAAATGGACAGTTAATCGTTCAGAAATTCTTAGAGTGTCATGTTGCTGTCAGCAGAAATATCAGAAAATATATAGTATATTGCTATTAAATGTTTGTCTTATTGCAATGAAATATGTTTAAGATGTTCGATTAAACTGCAAGTAATTTGTCGTTATCCTGTATCTTATCTCAGTGCGAAGATGTCGTTCACATGAACGTTCTACACCTGTAAGCACTGGTGATGAGTAGTTGCCTTGACAACCACATGACAAACACTGTGCTATTCGATGACGAAGATCTGTTGGCGTTCCCTTCTTCCCCTCTTTTTTTCTTCTATAAATTCACACCTATTTCACTTTATATTCGTAGTATTGTGACTTTCACAGCGATGACAGCAAAAATTGGCTGGATTGAATTAAGTATAGTTTCAGGCGCCCTATACTAAGTACTACGTACTGTACCACATGTTATATTATTATAGCCAGAACATTGTTTAAGATAGTAACATTACCATGTACAAAATTAACGACGAAATTACGTGTTTATGTATATAAGATATTCTGCAAAACTTGCGAAATGCAAGAAAAGGTGTTCTTCTCTGTTAAAAACAAAACAACATTCCTCGTGAAGAAAGAGTCACTAATCATGGCAAAAAATACAGGAATTATGTACAAATAAATCATGTTATCACATGAAATAATATATACAAGACTGACATATTTACTCAATATTGGCGTATTAACAAAACATACCTCATGGTATCAGACTGATCATACTGGAATGCTATGTTGCTGCATAAAGTTAATTCTGCAATAAGCAAGTAAATTATGTAGGCCTACATAAATATTTATTTGAGGTTATTAAACTTGAATATTCTAGATAGTTGTAGAGATTCATGATATGTTGTGTGTCACTGGTGCAGTATAATGAGATATGTCAAAAAGTGGTGAGTTAACATAATGGCATAAGTGACAAAAATATCTGCTTGATTCTCTGTCGAGTACAAATACACATACATATAGTGCTCCCATGGCACAAACGACATCACCATATGCCTCATAAATAAAATTCTTACAAAAATATTAGCAGCTCAAAAATCTCGTCATATAATACACATTATAACCATATAAAAATGTGATTCATGTCATCTACAATATACAAGTGTAAAATACAACTTTCTCAGTTCATCTCTGCAGGTGGAATGTACTTCTTCAATTGCTTTATGTTATAGTTGCCTTTCTTCTGTGAAGTAGCAGGATCGACTAATAAATAACAGTTTTCATTAGCAACACGTTCGATACAGTATGGACCTTCGAACATCAGTAGCAGCTTTTTGGTTATGTTATTCCAATACTGAGATATATTACTGGTTCGTAACAATACCAAATCTACTATGTCAAAGTGGCTGATACGTGACTTCTTGAAATATCTTGCGCGCCTCTTAGCAGCTGATGTGAGTCTTGATCTTGCCAATTTAATTACTTCCTGATGGAGTTCTTCCTCATTCATGGGACAGTTGGAAATACGTGGCAGATCGCTGGGATTAAGTATCTCTGATCTCTTTCCAACGAATACCTCGTACGGCGTAAATCCTGTAGAAATATGTATAGTATGGTTCATGGCGAGTTCCACTAGAGGGAGTTTGTCTCTCCAACTATGTTGTTGGTGGTGGCAGTGTATACGTAGAATGGTACCCAGTGAAGACATACGTCGCTCGACTGCATTACTCTGAGGATTGCGAACAGAAGCTGTAGTTGGTCTAATATCCATCTGGCGCATGCTATCTTGCCAAGTATTTCCAGTGAACTGCGTACCTTTGTCCAAGATGATGCAATTAGGTGTCTTCACAAAACAAACGTATCTTTTTTACTATCGTGTCGGCTTTAGCCTGTACCACAGGATACAATTTAATGAACTTAGAGAACATGTCCATGTCAACAAAACCGCACCTCGTGACTTCGGTAACGGACAAAATATGTCGACAGAGACGAGACTAAGTGGCTTGTCAGGGATGACTGCTTGAGGTTCTCCTGGTAGATTTTTCAGTAGCCCTCTTCGCTTTTTGACAGAGGTTGCATGATGTGATGAGCTTCGCTACTGATTTCTACATTCTTGGCCAATAAAGCTGACATCTTAATGCTTCGCTTGTCTTGTTGACGCCTACGTGACCCAAGAAGAAGTGCGTTTGCCAAATAATTTCAGGAGTTTGTGCAATAGGTTTCCAATACTCTTTCAACGGTGATTTAGCTTCAGCATGATGAAACAAGATGCCATTACTGTCCAAGCTATATACTGTTCTGAGCTTCTGTTCAGTATCTTCGCTCTTGAGTCTTCGGATTACAGTGTAACACTTCTTGTCGTCTTCTTGCCAAGACTTAAGTTCCTTCGGTATGTCTTCAAAGTGCGGGTGTTGTTGTAGAGGCCGTACACCTGTAGCTGCTATTGTGAACTGATTCTTTTGCTGTAATGTCATTTGCAGAGTAGTGTCTTCGTCGGGCACTCGACTGAGGTAATCGGCGATTCGTTCGCAAACCATAGGATAAGTATATGGGCTTGACTGTCGTTTCACTCACTACCTTCCAGTCTATCATCACTTGTAAGAAATTTTCCGCTTCCTGCTTATACTTATTAGGCACCGGGTACGACTTACGGTGAAAAGGTTCGCCTTCCCTTACTTTGATGTGCGCTGTGTACAAATTATTTAGTCCTCGCTTATCAGAGAATGTACTGCGGTGCTGTAACAGTAACTTAGACAAAGTGTTTTGCTGTGCTGCGGTAAGTGAATCAACTTCCGACGTAACTTTTATTATCTCGTCCACGGACGCTATAATACTGTCAACTCGCTTGTATTGGAACTAAAAGATGCTGACTTCTTTTCTCAAAGAACAAACAAAATTGTCAGAAAATTTCCAGTGATTAGGTGGAGTAATGTGTGATCGCTCAGGTGTGAAAATTAGCCACCCTCCGAAGTTCAAATTGATGCTGTACCTCGTAAGGAAATCAACTCCAAGAATTAGTGGCTTAGCTAACACTTCCACAAATAGTACTGCCACGTCCTTCGTGTCGCCTAGTCCACCAATAGATAATACTGTCTGTTGGGTTACTACAGGACTAGCTTTAGAAGTAGCGCCGAGTATCTTGATACGCGGTACTGGCATTATAGGCAAAACTGTACCTGGACTTAAAATGACTTGTACAAGGTCTTCTGAGACACAACTAATTTCCGCGCTACTGTCAAGCGGTGTAGAGACTGTCTTTCAATTTGCCACTAAATTCATTTCAGAGCACAAAACATTATGGGTTGAACATCCGACTCGTCTGTTTCGTTGAACAAAAATTCACGCTCATTTTCTGGTAATAAGATGGTTGCCATGACAGGTTTTCGTTCGTTGCGATGTACCAATGAGAAATCTCAATACGGATCTACAGCTGAATCTACAATTATTTGGATGCCACAGAGGTGTAAAACTGCCATGATTAAAGGTGTTCTCTTGAGGGCCTATGCTCGAGTTTTCGTTCGTATGAGAATCGCCCTCCTGACCGCTCGAAATACACTGTTGGTATGCTTGAACATTCTGCCGTCCTCGTACACGAGATTCGTATACGAAAATCTGCTCGAGTGGTGGCAGGCGGCCGAATTGGGGATTTCGCATACGAGAAGCCGTAGAAACCGAAGCTATGGAGCAAGATTTCAACAGTTTATATATATATATATATATATATATATATATATATATATAAGTTCTAAACAATGTTTAAATATAAACTCGCCACTAATTAAGTTAAGTATTAAAAATGCAGGTAAGCTCTTTTGCAACAGTATGTTTAATTAAGGGAAAAAAAAATTACACACTCGTAATCACTAAATAATACTGTATTTGTTAATTATGAATAAGCTTTTTTAAAATTAATATACTAACATTTTTTAGTTAAAGCCACTCACAATTTTTTGCTATTGACTGAAAACATACAAATTTGTGTCTTCAAAATCTCAGTAAATTATTAACGAATATGCACTAGCATACAGGCAGCACAATAAAAAAGAAAAAAAAACATGTTATAAAGAGTGGGTAATTGATCGTAGCAAAATATAACTGTGTGCTAGGTTCCATTGCTGTATCTACATACAGATGTTTTTTTTTTTCATTATTTGTGTATTCATATACGTGGTGTTATTCGTCTGTCTGTGAACAGTTGTAACAATGTAAAATAAAACTTGAACATAAGCTATTGAATCACATAAAGTTAAACAAGCAAAGCTATTTTAAAAAATGGTATATTACAAGATAATTTTTTTAAATTTTCTTTGCTCATTATGTACAAACCTGAGAATAATGTTCTCGTAATATTTTATAATTATGACGGCTGTTAAACAATTAATGAGGGTGGTTCATTTTGAGTAAACTACTGAGACAAAAAAATTATACATGTTAGCAGACCTCTTAATAAAACTAAGCAAAATTTGCTCTAAATTATTTAAACTGCCTCAAATTAATTACATGAAATCACTGTCATAACTTCATTACTATAGGTTAAAACTATGTATCTTAAGCATTAATTTCTTGGGGCCTCGTTTCGTTAGCCTAACTCTAAAAGTGTTTTCATTTAACCTACGTAACAGGAAATAATTCTTTATGTTCAAATACTTTACATGTTATTTATTTTCATAATTACATTTTGGTCTTAGAAAATGTGATATTAATTAATATCATTTACCGGAGAAGTGCAGCTAAATATTTATGAGGCGTAATTCATATGCGCCTACATTTGCGACATTAAGATTCTTCGTCTCTACAAACGGAAAAAACTGATTAGTTTTACTGCGTCTAAAATAAAAAATTACGTAAAATAAATTAATATTTCGTAGAGTTATTATTCTAAAATGAAATTATTATTGCATTTATTGAAATTAAAAAAAATTTAAAAAAGGAGAAGTTTCGAACCCGAATAATGTGGGTTATAAGCAAGCGTGCTACCATTGCACTACGAATACTATACCATGTATTATCCAAAAGTATTATATTTATTGTATGAATGACGCGAAATCCTGTTTTTCAATTGTTACGACATTTCCTTTTTTGTTTGATCGATTTAGTCACACTGGCATTGTTTCTGCTAATATTAAGATTATGTTATCATACTGATTAGCATTTTAAATCCCTTAGTTATCACAGAAACTCATATTTTGTAAGTCGAGACAGACATTCGAATAGCCGCAATCTTGTCGACCAATGGTGCTCACTTCGTACACTTATTTCGTATACGAGTTCGAGACAATTGAGCATACATCTTTTCAAATAGGCCAGTTCGTATGCGAATCTGACCAATCGAAACAGCTCGTACACGAACGCTCGAGCTGTGTTTTCCAGCATAGGCCCTCTGAGGTGTTAGTGGAAGGAACGGAACTAGAGGCCAGAGAACTTCACCGCCAGTCAGGTTTAGTTTAACTGTTGCTGACTCGTGTCCGATGAGCCCTGAGGACTGCGGCTGGAGTCACGTTTGCGTTTCTTACGTCAAGCGATTCAAACTCTGGTGCCGATGGATTTAACGGTTCTTGCCTTGCAAAATATCCACGTGTACTGGTTTGAGTTGTAGCTGCTTCGTATCGCACTTTATTGTGATTTGAACTGTGTTTCTGTTTGGTGTATTTAGACGGTGACGTAGGGCTGTTCCTGTCGCTACGATTATCACGTCTTGGTGATGCGTCTCGGAATTGATCGTGGCACCCCATTTCTTGTCTGTGGTACCCGGCACCAGTTGCTGCGCGTACCACGGTATCAATTCTTATTATTACCGCGATATGGTTGCTGTGTGCGGTAGTCACCTGTAGGTTGGCTTTGTACTACGTGGACAAGATGTTGTGCGAGTTGCTTATTGTCTGTGCGCTTCTGCCACGTGTTATGGTTGCTGTTAGTCGGCCGTTCACGAAACTCACGAGACTGTGTTCGTTTCTGTTTTTCGAGTTTGTCAACAAGTATGATCTGTTATCGAAACTTTGAGATGGACATATTGGTTCTAGCTACAAGAGACATCTGGTATGAGACAGGCATCTGAGCTGTTAACATGCTGACTAATTCAGCCTCTGACATTTCAGGTGTTAGGTGGCGACTTCGCTCATACATATAAGCTATGTGTTCCTCGACACGCTTATCACAGTTCGGGTTATACTTTTCAGAATGTAAGTTGGACTTGGAACGTAACACACCCTGAATACGTGTATTCCAAAACGGTTGTGTGAATTTGACTCGAAACTGTTCGTACGATGTAGTGGGCTGGCGTTCCAAGTCCCACCAGTATAGAACATTTCCTTTGAGTGCGTAACTTAAGCACTTTAATTTTTCCGCATCCTGTAAATTAAATAAAGCAGCGTATTCATAAAATTGTTTAAGAAATTCCATGGAATTTTCGTTTACGTTGTTGGCATAGTGTGGAAATTCATGGCTCCAATGCCTTATGGGATGATGAAATATAGCTGCGGTAGTAGCTAGCGATGCAATTCCATGCAACTCTATTAAAATTAAGCGTTTATTAGTACTAGCTTTGTAAGAGCGGAAGTACTATTATCTATTTCCTCCAATGCCTTGAAGGAGTACGAAAGCATTAACCGTCGACAATCATTAAAGCGTTAAAAATCATCGTTCGTTTCACCCGGAAAGAGGTTTTGTTTGCATAATGTCCCTTCCTCCAAACCCATTCTGACTAGTTGAGCCATCTATAATTAACATGTTGGACTAAACTGAGACTACGAATGTTATGACATTGGCTGCTAAGTGAGTCGTGATTTGAGTTTCATTGATTGTGGGGATATTTTAAATGGTGCGTGGTAATCGAAGTCTGCAAAATACCCTAAAATCGAACATTTTCCTTAAAACCTGTTCAATTTCCTAGGTCAGTGAATTTGTTTAGTACTAAAAATTGCTACCAATTCTTAGTTTTAAATTTTATCCAGTGGAAAAATGTACACGATGAACACAATCTTCGCTAAAATTAAGTTTAAAGGTCGACCTAAGCGGTGTACTTACAGGCACAAAATAAATGCAACGAAGAACACAGTCTTCCAGATAAGAACAGAGTGACATATATCACAGTAGTCTCAATTACCTGCAGAATATGACTCAGAAAGTATTTACAGGAGTGTAAGTAGGCTGCTGCATTACACTCATTTGACAAATAATTTAAACCCGAGGATAGCCTAAAATAATTAGTAGTAGATTTTAAAAAAAGTTTCGAAATCTTCGAGCATACTCCTTTAGAGTTTATACAATAATTCACATACAAATTGGAAACATTTCTTTTAAGTTAATGATACTGTTTGTAAGTAATACGTGATAACTATTACCAATTTAAACAGCTATACGAGTTGATTGGTGATAATTCTGTACTTTTCAGTTCGAAGTTAGCAGAATTTCATTTGAACATTTTTAATTTGTTTGACACACGAAATATTTGCGGCAAAGCGAAACAGAAGGTATTCATTTTGCAGATGTTATGTATATAGTTTATTTTTATAGGCTGGTTTACAATTGGTATGTGTTTTTTTACAGTTATTACCTTAACGGTATTGAACAAATACTAATCATCAATATTACAATCCCATGACACCAAACACTGCATCAAACTAATATTAACTTTAAAAATCACAAAGTTTGGAGACATGAAATAAACTTTTAGTTAAAACAAATAATAATTTCCGAAAGTACAATATTTTGAACGATCATATGACAAAAATCGAACAAAAAGTATTCTCTATTTAAACTGTTGTGTAGCAGAAAAAGGCGTAATTTATTCGTAAACTTGTAGGGTTAGTGTGAGAGATTTCTCAAGTCTCCCAGCATGCCACTGCAAATCTTGCTGAAATAACGTTTGTAAACCTATTCGAGGCAATTTAAAGAGGTTTTTATTTCTTATATTATGACGGTGCACTGAGATAATTTAATGTCTTTCCGATAAATATGTTTCATCGGGGTATCTACTACTAGTTTATATTGAATAGTTCAATTATTTAACCTTCTGTGTTCCATGTTCTTGTTTTTGACGTTGAAATAATATCATAAACACGTGTTCTGTACCTTATGTACACGATTTAGTTTTTTACTGATATCAACAAACAATCCTGCACAGTAGTTAATGACAGTACTAACACGTCGCACAAATACATTAGTCAGGTGTCTCAAACAGAAGTCGGCCGAATAGGTATTTGCTGATATTTTTATCCGTAAAATATTTTTGTCTTATGTATTTCCTAAGGTTTCATATGAATTATTTTCATGTATTATTTCCTTGTTTAGCGAGATATCATTGTGATATTTAATTTCTGTAATAATGTATGTGATTCAAACCTCATGTATTATCTTTTTTTTTCCTGAGTTTTAAAGAGCTTGTTTCGTACAATCCTGTACGTAAATAAATCAATGCTACTTTCCAATATTTTCTGTCCGCTTAATCAACACGACAGGATAGTAGTAACCGAGTATCCTGTGTGTACTGAAAACATTTTAATTACTTGAAGCATGATTTCTCTGTCACTATTCTTTTACGATTTTAGTATTCTAATTCGCATTCAACCAATTAAATAAATTTAAAAAAATAAATTGCAAATATTTTATTAGCTTAGATATTCAGTTTATACTAAGGATAATTCTTTATAACAACTAATCAGTTCATGTTTTATTGAATGCCACGGAAGTGAAGAACTGATGCATGGGTAACAATGATATATTTATTGTTTTCTAGCGCAAACAAATAGTAAATGAACAAATTAATTGCAAATGAACTGTATAGAATGATACAATCAAGTACGGCTATTTATCTCGACATTAGCGGTAACTTCAAAGCACAGTTTTACTTGTGTGCTTTATCCAGTAAACTTAGACTAGAGTACAATGTTGGAAACTGCTCTCCATATGAGAGCTCGGAACAGTTCGCACAGTGGGAGGCCAGTGGCTATTCGTTGTTGTGTCTTGCCGACCTTCTTACTGGTGCGCTCTGCGGGGGGTTGGGAGGGGCGAGTACAGACAATGAGCCGAGAGAGGGGGCAGGCCCTTCTCCTCTGGAAACAGGGAAGAAGCGATTCGGAGAAACAAACATTCGTATAAGTGGTATACACCCTATTTTACCATAATCGGTTAATAACTCAAGTTAAATTTTTGTGCGATTCAACGTCGCTTCCCAACCTAATCCTAGGGCTATAAAATACCAAGCGGGATCTAAGTTACATGTTTTTAAACAAACATCTCTAAAATTTTCAAATATACTAGCTAATATTAAGACGTCAGTTTCGTTGTACAATTCTGTATATTCGCCATGATTTTAAATATTAAATGTTTTCCAAATAATTTGTACAAATTTATAACCTTTATCAGAAATGTTACTTTTATTTAAATTACCGCAAAAAACTTTTTGGAGGCAAGTCAGTTTCATTAAATTTTTCAGCAGGATCAATACAATTTTATGGATAACGAATGTTAACAGGAATAACATTTGTATTTTGATAATTTAAGTTACAATTATTATGGGTGGCCCATCTCAATTTCTCAGTTTAATAGAATCGCCTTTTAAAGGGTTTTTCACAAATATGGCCATTAAATGTATTTTATAGTGATTTTTTGTTAATGGCATCATTGGTATTATATTTTCATATTTTTTTGCTTCCTCCATTGACATTTTCACAAAAACACTACAGGCAGTTTATTTTCTATATAAGACATTGGAGGTGTGAGATCATTATTTTCATATTTAAATAATCATTTAAAACTGTTTGGCTTCTGTTTTTGATAATTATTTGTATGAGAGAAACTTTTTAATGTGTTTATCTGTTATTGATTTGTTGATTCTTTAAAGTCTATCTTTCTGGCAGTATTTATTTATATAAGCCAGTATAAATGTCTTATTCTGTTAATTTTCCGTATTTTTTTATAAATTCGTATTTGTTAATAAATTTTGGATCTGGTTCACAACCTAATATGTTTTAAAAATAAACTTTCGAAGTTGGCATACATTACAAAATGTACCCTCAATGAGTGATTATAATTCTTAAATTTAAGTATATAATTTTCTTTATTTGGGAGCGATATTCGAGCAGATTCATAATTTTCACAATCCTTAATGTGTTCATTTAATTTATCTTTACGATAAAATATTGTAAACATCTATCACAAATATATTTTTTCTAGTATTTTCTAAAAGTTGCGGGCCAATAAAGGTTTTTTATCCAATAATAACGATTGTTATTTTAAGTTTATATTTAAAAGATTAATATGTGAGTCGGTTTAATTTTTTGAAATTTTAGTAGAAAATAATATTTTTATCAAATAACTGAATTTTATGTAATTTCATTGGAAATTCAAAATCTTTAAATGCTCCGTCAAATTAGTTTTCATATAATTTAAAATGATTGGACCTTTTGGGATTAATTTTTACTTTGTGAATTACTGATAAAACACTTAATAAGAAGCATTTTTGATAGTTTTTTTTCAATATTTACAACTGATTATTTGTTTACTTTTTTTGAACGACATACGAAGCCCTTTGAATGGGTTATATAGCAATTATTTAGTCTTAATTCCAGCACAAATATAATGTTTTGCCCCATTGTGATCCTTGTCCTTAAAATTTTTCCAATTCAGATAACATTTCTGGCATACTTCTTTCACAATATTCCTCTAAATCAGAGGCTTTTAAAGAAATTTTATTTTTAGTTTTAAATGACGCGCCATGATATTAATTTTCGTAACTAGCCCCCATTTTATATTGGGATAAAAGTTTTATTTTTTTAAAGTAATTTTGCTCTAGTTGTACTTATATTTTGTTCATTGCAATATAATTTATATTATCAAGAAATAATTTTGGATCTATATAATAACTTATATTATAAATAGCATATGCTTTTATCGATTATTAATTCATGATTCTATTTAATGTATTTAAAAATTAAAATTTATTACTTCAACTTATGGTAATTTATTTCCTAAATTTATATATATATATATATATTTTTTTTTTTTTGCCTTTTCGAGATATAGGCTATCTTCGTACGACTGATTTTAAGTAATTCCACAAATCACATTTCATTTCAACTTTACGCATACCAGTTTTTCAAAGACTATTTAACTTTTTTATAATAATTATGACATGTTACACATTTAACGATTTTATTATTTATTTGTTATCAGTATTAAAATAATTTTCTTTGCGAGAAGGTTTATAATAATTTTCGCAAATAATATATTTAATTTTCTTTGTCGTGGTTTCTTTTCTTTTTTAAAAATACCTTTTCAAATTTAAATGCGTTCCAAATATATATCGTCCTGTCTCAATTTTTTCACTTTTTTTGGTCCTTATTTACACGGAAAAATTTTTCATTAGATTTTAAAAAAACTGAAAACTGGGCGCATTCCGAAGACTGCTTTAGCTGGCGCATTTTTATTAAATGGTTAATTTTGAGGCTATTTCTTATATTTCGAATACATTTTTTCACCGGATTATCACATTTTATTTTTAAATAATGAAAGTTCTAATTATTTAAATACTGCATCAAATTTGTTTCTATACTTTTAATTTTTCAAAGAGTGGGTTCCCACTTTTTGAAACACCATAATTAATAAAACATAAAATTTACTTTCAATTCTTATTTCTTACGATTTAAAATATTTTATTTCGTATATATTTTTTTTTAATTTTGCAATAAATTTATAAAAAAACATAACATGTTTTTTTCTGTTAAAATCTAAAATAAAAATATTATAGAATACTGTAATGAGAGCGCAAAATTTTTGGGGCCAAAATATGAATACTTGTCCAAGAAAATACATATACAATCAATGAATTAACTGTGAAACCATGGTGGTATATGTGACGCTGCAGAAGAAAGCAACTATTTTTAGGGATGGAAATCTGTTATTTCGTAAATAAATTCAGTAGGCGAATAAAGAAGACCGTTATTCAATTCCGGCAAACAAACAAGTACTCATTAAACAGTGTTTGGGATTGGTTTTCGGTGTATTCGTGCTATCTATACGACGAAGAAATTCAGGTTAAATGTATGTAAAAACGAACCTGGAAATATTAATTAGAGAAGTCAGATTGTGGTATACAGGGTGGTCCTGAACTACAGGTACAAACGCAGGGAGGTGATTCCTTATGGAAAATAAAGTAGGACATATGTAGGACACTTTGTACATAAGTGTAATATTGTGGGAGTAATGAGCCGCAGAATATCGAATTTGAAAACCGTATTTATTTTAAATATCGGAAACAGAATTATGTAAAACTACAGTAGATAATATATGTATGTTCGAACACAATGACCCTTTCACGTGCTCAAAATAACACATTTCAATAACTTCCAGAAATTAACGAATTTGGATAATTATCGAAATTTAAATAATTCCCAGAAATTATCTTTTAAGTGTAATTTTAGGCATGAAAAAGGCCACTATATACGAACATACATATCTTATCTACTGTTATTTAAGGAATGTAAAAGACTAAATAAAATATAAAAATTAAAATTAAAAAATGTTAGGAACTTATTTTATTTATTAGTTTTTCCAAATTCTTTTTCTAAATTTTGAAAATCTTTTCCAATTTTTCCAAATTATATTTTTTATTTCCATATTGACCTAAAATTGTTAATTGTAAATCTTGTAATTTTGAAAAATAGTTATGAACATTTTCTATTAAAGAAACAGGTATTTTATTCATAAAATATGGTTGATCACAACCTGTTCCATTTCCAATCATAAGATTAGTCATACTACAAGGAACAAGACTGATTTTTACTAACAAAAAATATTATAAGTACAAATGATTTTTTTTCTATATAAATAGAGAGAGAGAAAAAATGGAAGCAACACTAAATTTGCTAAACGGGAAAAAAGAAGTTACAAAATTGTCTGTACTTGTAATTGACAAACCATAAATAAAGCAAAAGTAATTGACACAAAATTTGGTTGTCGAGTGTTACTAGAAATAGAAGGTGATTTAAAAGTGTTTTTACCTGACAGATATGTACAAAAACTTAATAATAAAGTTTTAGAAGATATTAACAGTGGATCTGTAGCTATCATATATGAAGGAAGGATAAACTTAGGTCTTGGAAAGAAATTTCATTCCCTCAGGTTTGAAGAAAAATTCAATTTATACAATTAATATGTGTGTTATGTCAACTATTTATTTAAATTTTTTTTTATTTTTTACAAACCTACAAAATTTTATTTGTTATAAAAGAACACTGAAATGAATAATGAACACACAACTCAACAAAGAAGAAGAAGAATAGAAATGCTTCTTCTGAAAATACTTGGGAAATATTTAAATTCCAAAACGGTATTTTTAAAAGACCAAGTATAAAAGTTCCATAAAACACAAGTTAAATGTAATGTTTGTGAAAAATATAACAAACCATCTCGTGAAGAAAAGCATTTATTAACTAAGCAACGTAAAGATAATATAACACATATTTGTGAAACATGTAATGTTGAATACAAGCAAAACAATTTAAAAAGTCATGAATAAAGTAGAATACACAAAGGTCTTCCTCAATTAGTTAAAAAAGATAAACTGAAAAACAAACCAAAAAATAAACCAAAAACTAAAAACGAGAAAAAGTTATGGTAAAATGTGAAATGTGTGAAAAAGAATGTGATAAATTTTATAAAAAATCACGAGAGAGGCAAAAAACACAAGGAAGCAATAAATAACATAATAAAACCTTAAGACTCTAAATATTATGAAATATTTGAAATAGAACAATAATTTGAAGGAAGATAAAAAAACTTATGTCATTAAACCTATAGTTGATGAAATAGATCCATTAATATTTCTTGATGGTGTAAAACAAATTGTAATTGATAAAATAAAGGAGAAACTTCCGGATAATAATATAAAAGTAAACATATGCTTTTCCATTCAGTACACAAGAGGGGAATTATAGGATTTTAAACAGCATGATTCATTGTTTAAAACTCCAGATAGAATTATAAATTATAAACCATTTGAACATGAATTAAATAATGCATTAAACAGTTTAGAATTTCCTATTAAATTAGATAAAATTCCAAAATTTAAAAAAAAAAACTGGAATTTCAATTAATGTTTATGCAAATGAAGAAAACCAAAAAGATGACGAAATTGATTATGTATTTTACCCACTAAGTATTACAAAAAATAAAACAGACGAACACATAAATCTTCTATGCATCAAAAATGAAAATAATGTTCACTATTGTTGGATAAAAAGTCTTTCTCGACTTGTAGGATCCCAACGTTCAAAAATACTAGAAAGAAATTTTTTGCGATAGATGCTTACAACATTTCTTTACAGAAGAAAAATTAAACAAACATGAAGAAGATTGTAAAAATAACGAAGGTGTACTAGTAGAATTATTAGACAAAAGAAATAATAAATTACAATTTACAAATCTAAAAATCATTCTTTGAAAGTACCTTTTGCTATTTATGCAGATTTTGAATGTTTATTAAACGAAATGGATACTTGTGAACCAAATCCTGAAAAACCGTACACAAAAAATTATCAAAAACATGAACCCATATGCTTCTGTTACTATGTAAATTATGAATATGACAATTACAAACGACATGTATTTTATAAAGGAAAAAAGTCATCAAGTGTTTTTCTAAAAATGTTAATGGAAGAATCTATGAAAATTAAAGAAATCTACAAAAAAGTTGAACCAATGATCCCACTAACTGACAAAGAAGTAAATACATATAAAGCAGCAACACATTGTCATATTTGTGAAAAACATTTTAATGAAGAAGATGAACGTGTAAAAGATCCATGTCACTTAACTGGAAAATTTAGAGGAGCTGCTAATAATAAATGTAATTTAAACTATCAAAATCCCTATTTTGTTCCTGTTTACATTCATAATTTGTCTGGATACGTCACTCATTTATTTATTAAAGACTTTGAAAAATTTGAAAATGAAAATTGAATTGATTTAATTCCAAACAATGAAGAAAAATATATTTATCTTACAAAACATGTATCTGATGGAGTTAATTTAAGATGTAGTGATACATTTAAATTTATGGCTTCCAGTTTAGATTCACTTTCTAAAATTCTTCTTAAAGAACAATCCAGAAAAACTTCGAAACACTTTTCAGAAGAACAAATGAATTTAGTTATTAAAAAAGGTGTTTATCCTTATGATTATATGGATTGTGAAGAAAGATTTAACGAAACAGCATTACCATCTAAAGAACACTTTTACAATAATTTCAATAAAACCGATATTTCTGATAAATATTACGAATTTGCTCAAAAAGTTTGGAACACATTTAACATTAAAAATCTTGGAGAGTATACAGAATCATACAACAGAAGTGAAGTATTAATATTAGCAGATATATTTGAAAACTTTAGAGATGTTTGTATAACAACTTATAAATTAGATCCTTCTTGGTATTTTACTGCACCAGGTTTAGCATGGGATGCAATGTTAAAACATACAAAAATCGAACTAGAATTGTTAACTGATTATGACCAAACATTAATGATTGAAAAAGGAATAACAGGTGGAATTTCACAATGTTGTAAAATATATGCGAAAGCAAATATATTATAATGCAGAAGTTGAAAATTCATTTTTAGAATACTTAGATGCAAATAATTTATATGGTTGGGCAATGTCACAATATTCGCCATACAATAGTTTTAAATGGGTAAATTGTAAACTTAATGATGAAAAATATTGGAATAAATAAATAAATAAATAAATAAATATAAATATATATATATATATATATATATATATATATATATATATATATATATATATATATATATATATATATA